>KZ308346.1:1340297-1402407 GCA_000376725.2 Ladona fulva | reverse complement strand
AGATGTTTTGAATTTCTAGCAAAGTATTTCCAAAGATTAATCTTCTCTAGCGAGATGTGGTGGAATTCCATTATAAATTAAATAATGCATACAACTTGTACTATAATATATTTGTGGTGTAAAGTACAAGTTGTATTCATTGATTCATTTATTTCCAAAGATGTTATTTTTCGTTCTTTACGTTTAGCTTTCTCTCTTATATCGTAAATATTACGGGAAACAACCCCATACCTGGCGTTATTTGGGCGACCGCTGCAGTGCTCCCTAAGTAAAATTTCAGTAAAGGGCTCGTTTTATCGTACACAGCTCCGCATTTGAGCAGCAACCGTTACACAGCGTATTATATTTTCGCTATTTCTTGTGAGAAATGCATGCGTAGTTTTAGTTCAAGTTTTCCGTGAAGAAGGTTAGCTGTGTTCTTTTTTCCTTCCCGTGTTTTAGGCCGTACTTTGAATCGCAAATTCTTCGAGAAGTTGCCTGCAGCATTTTCTTGTGAATGGTTGAAAAATTTTAGAGGTATTATTTTAGGTATGTTATATTATACTACATATTTTTTTCATGTTTTATTTTAAAAAGTAAAAAATATACTTGTAAGGAATAGGTATTTTTCATGATGTTATATGCACACGCCCTTGTTTGATACAGTTTGTTTTTTTGTCTTAATGTATTACGTCTATGTGAGTACCCTGCAAGCCGCCTTTCGGCGTGTGGCAGGGGGCCTTTAATACTGAAACCAGATGGTGATGTTAAATTTTTATTGCATTTGCAGAGATTGAAAACATTCTAATGGGTTTCTTGTCTATCTTATTTGAGCTTTGCTTTTACTCCCCTTACTAGTTGTTTGATATATTACACATAGTTATCGATAAAACTTGAGGCATTGGCAGGCGAGAGTATAATTTTGATGACGGTGATATTATGCCATAAGAAATATCCATTGAACATATCCTAAGATTCACAGTTAGGCTCGCGGTATTCACTTTCGATAAAATCCCAGCTATTGTTAGGGATGTTCTCAGTTTCGCATTTACCTTTCGGTGATTTCAAACTAGTTTCGGTGAAACATACATTGAAAATGTGCTTGTCTTCACTTTTTCTAACTCTTGAGCTAAAAGATGAGCCTGGGTGATATTTGTGCACATAATATTTAAAAGGCCGTATCAATTTAGATATATGTTATTGTTTTCATACAAGGAAAAATAGTTTCCCAACTGATTATTTCATCGTGTTTAATCTTAGCGATCTATATTATATACGATGCATTTCCTCGCATCTTTTCTCTTAGCAACCACTATTCTTGTTACATGAAATTTCCAAAATAGTAATCTCCTAGACTAGAGGCTAGATCGATAAAGGAATCGGGAAAATATTGGTGGAATGTTTAGCTGTATGGGTATGAAACGTAGACCTTAAGAAGGGCAGGCATCAAAAGACTGGAGAAATATGGATGTGGCGTAGAACGGAAAGAGTAAGTTGGGTCTATAGTGAAACAAACAAAAGGTACCTCAGCTGGTTATGAAGGAGAGGATATTGATTATAGTGATTATCGTCAGCTGAGGCAATGGGTGTGTGAAATATTGTGATGAGAAGACAATAAAAGAAAGTGATTGAAGGTAGATTGCAAGGAAAACTACAGAAAGAAAAAGGCCAAGACGTTAAATGACATAAGCTAAGATACGAGGAAACGAAAGAAATGGCATCTAATGGGGATTATTACATACATGAACCTGCCAAAAGGTAGATCACGTATGATCACCATGGAGTTCAGTCAATTTCGATGTGAACTGATATTGCATTGATTCAATGCACCGATGAGTCTAACCTTGCCTGATCAAATAACCTCCGTTTCTGACATAACCATCACTTCCACTTGCTGAATACATCCCTTCTCCCAGTTTCCCCATTTTCCCAAATGATTCGCAAATGCAGACATAAGTCAATTAATTATATGAAACTTCTCTCTTCATATCATTTCGTTTTCTTCAACTAATACTAACTTCAACTAATATTTAATTTTCTCTTTTGTTATTTTTTCATTGCAAGTTTGCGATTCCACTGTATGTGAAACATTTAACAAATAAATTAAATTTTTAAAACTTGGTAGGTTAACATATATGCAGGATCGTCTGCAGCACATGAGTAAATATTTAAGCAATTCCAAAGCCGTATCGGAAGAAGGTTGAAGTTAGGAAGTTTGATTGGTTAGGGTAAGTTAGGTTGAATTTAGGAAGTTTGATTGGTTAGGGTAAGTAAACCTAATGGGATTCAGACACATTTAAATATGTCTAAACAATTAACTATATAATACATTTCATTATTATTTAATAATCTACTATATAAAAAGGAGAGAGAACCAGTATGGGTTGATTCCATTAACAACAATTTATTCGGAAATTTTCGTTTATTATTCTCATACATCTTAATTCCGTTATTTATAAATACCTCTTAGATACAGAAGATTACTTAGAATCTGCCTCACAATTATGTTAAATTAAAACCGGGCCGGTCTTGTTCTTAATTTACATCAACGATGCTGTAGACAACGTTAAGAGTAATGTGGGGCTCTTCACGGACGAGATTCATATATACAGAAAAATTGAAAATGCAGAAAGTAAGCCCTATTTTTAGGTGGTGTGAAGTACTTAAGTACTGAAACTTCAGTTCAATTCCGTGTCGTTAATAAAGCTACATTGATGTGAGCACAAATATCGTGTTAATGTAATGACTCCCTTACCCCAAATTCTGTTTCGCCAGTCGCCTTTTCACTTTAAATTGACGTTGCTATAGGACGCAGGTAGGCTTAGTTAATATCAATTTACTGGATTAATTTCAGCTGAAGTTTCTTATGAGGATGCCGAAACAGAATCAGAGGTTCACAATAGTAATCCCTATCCCTAGTTATACAAATTATGATAGGCATTCGCATAACAACTGAGAACAGTGAATTTCCCTCTTTAATTTCCTTCACTTTGGATATTCATATGTCATCTTCCGAGCTAAACTATGCCTTTTTTCAGATGAGCACCGACTTACAGAAATTATGCAATTGCTTTTGCTATCCTGGATAAAAGCATTGGCAAAACGTCTTAACTGCCCGATTATGAGCACGCATGCTTTGAGGAAATGTTAAAAATGCATATATTCTCTCCCGAAGATTGCGACGCAGTTGCCGAAATAAGTATTGAGAACAATAGGCACTTGCAAAGCACAATCCCTGAGAATCCTAATCCCTTCTGGTTGGAATTTTTCAACGGTTAGTTTGCTCGCAAACAAAGGCTTTTAGGAGACTTCTCGAACGATAGTCGGATTGTGATCATCGTACGCCAATTATGTGATATATTTATAATATTCGCTCGGCACACTTCACGATGCGCATATCATATTTCGCTGCAAAAATTAAAATCCCATCAATATTTGATTACACAACTGTGCTACGGAATTTCAATTTTTTTCAGGAGAAATTGAATATTGCAAACAGCATTTCGCCCATATATTTCTTAATAAAACGAATCTTCTTTCGACATGCATTTATATGCTTCATTACATAAACTAAAATTGAAGGTCAAAACTAAAACTATATTACAAAAACATATTGTTTTCTCTGCTTTTTCTAGAAATTAGTTTGGTGTCGCCCTTCTTCCGATGGCTGGGGTTAGTCTAATTGCTCACCGGAAGTAATGCATTAATGGTCACTCAACACTGCTTGTTGAAGGTATTCAATAAATCAACGGCAAGCTCGAACTCGTTCACTCCTTATGAATAATTCCTGACAAATCCATAGAGGCACATTCATTGTTTATGCCTCTCCCAAAGTAACATACAAACAAACAATAGCCTATTCAAAATTACCTCCACGAGACTGTAATTTGGAAGTGTGCAACAATGACCACCTCGTCCATTCCAGTCGCCCTATAACAGCATTCCTTTTCAATTTCGGCAATGAATGTTCCGCTATTATACTTTATTTGATTATTAAATGTCTCCAAACAATTTTCGTTGCCAAGAAATTCAATTCAATGTTCAACTTCCGATGTCTGAGCATATAAACTCTCAATTAGAATCCACAATGTCGATTTAAGTTATGGCGACAATGTTACGGGTGTAAGGCAACACATACAGTTTGGAAGCATTTATATTATTGCTTTAATTGTTTATATCGTTGCATGAGCTGTTTATTAGTTTGATATGGAGGCTACGCTAGAGGCGGTCTCAACTAAAAGAGCTGTGCATCCCACGCGTATCCGGCAAAAAGAGAGACAAAATCGTTCTACTTCAACGGATTTTTATTCCCCCTGACGCAATATCCCGCAAAGTTACGGGCAATTTTGAATTCAAATAGGAGGCAAAGAGGCGCTGACGCTCGCATGATTGCGCTCTAGCATATTTTATTTCCGAATGTGAACATATATTTAGCACATTGCCAAGTAATATGATAATTAAGAATAGCCGAGCTAAGAGTAAATTTGCACAACCTTATAAATTATTTGCTTATAATATGTTTTATTTGCATTAAGTATAGTTATAATCTTGCAGTTGCCTAAGGATCTAAAACTAATTCTCATTTTAAGGGAATTAACATCCAAACCCTTTCTATTTAGTCATCGAAATACGAAGCTTCTTAACCTAACAGATTTGTTATCATTCACAGAAAATTTCCGATTAACTCTATGGAAGAAATCTTACATAACTAGCGAGAATAATTATTTTTTAAATTTTGTTGGGGAAAATCTTGATTTCGAAATTACTGGAGATAGATTTATATTTTATTGAAGTTCAGGCAAAAACATGTAATTAAAAGAATCATGAAACCGGAAGTTTACTTTTAAATACCCATGATAATTAATCCAAAAACTCTCCAGGAAGTTAGGTATAGCCCAATTCACACGCGAAAAGTTCCGAATTCATGAAAATAAGTCAAACTTCTCGATATTCTACGACAAAATCTCCAAACTCCGCAGAACTCCTATGATTGGTTAAATATACGATCATTTAATAATGAAGTCGTAAAGAGACTGAATTATTTTTGAAATTCTTCTCAATGAATAGGTTTTTCCCAATCTTAGATATCTGCTAAGTTTCCCAGGCAAATCACAAATATATTCTAATACATCATTCCTAGCTAATTTGTATACATTTTAGAATTTCGTCAAATCACCAAATTGAATGTTCATTTCTCTATCAAATGCATTACTCCCAAAATTGGCCAAATTCTAAACTAAAAAAAAAAAACTTTACAGCTTTAATCTTGCTGCGCACGATTTTCTGTAATCGACCAAATATATTTGAAGAAAGAATAACTATAATCGCATAGATGAATTATCTGATTTACTCTAGTTTATTCTTTATTCCGCATTATTTCCTTTGCTGTTTATTTTTTGCATTAAAAAGGTGCGCTAGGTATCAATGAAATATTATCAAATATATTCCAAACTTATAGGCTTATTCTTATTCATTGAATAGGAAGTTAGTCGAAAACGTGCAAAAGATGAGATCTACATCTACATAAGTACCCTGCAAGCAGCCTTCCGGCGTGTGGCAGGGGGATATTCTACGATATCGCTCGTAATCGCTCGTAATAATGAAATGTAATCAATATTAATCTTATTTTTCTGCGTATATAATAACTATTTTCAAACTGCGGGTAAGTTGTAAGCCTGGTGGCAGTTTTTTAGCTACTTATATATAAATATTTACACAATAAATATTCAAAATATATATGACATACACAAAATACCTACAGGATTATTCTATGGTTGCATTCATAAAGAATACCATATTTACCTGACACCTAAGTAATGCTTACATGATATAAAATATAAATTGCTTTTAATGGATTTTTTGGGGTTCGTGACAAGCCTTCTCGGCTACCATAGCGGTCACGGGGAAGAACCCCACCGCACATCACTCCGTCAAGCAATCCCTTACTTCCTTCAGAAATGCCTACGTTATTACAACAATACTCTTATGACTGCAATACAATGAAACAATTCTTTTTGGGAGATTTTTCATTTTCAGGCATTGGCCTTAAGAATGATCCTCTATTGAGAAAAGAATACTTTGCAATATCCGTTCTTTGCCATCGAGGCTTAATTTTAAGTCCATAACTACCTTTCACGAGAAATTTTGAACCTTTAAGAGCTTCCTTCCATGAATAACGGAAATAATACTGTGATTGCATCCTATTCGATTTATTTTCCTTCTTTTTTCTAGTTTATCCCACCCAAGAGTCTTTAACATTTCTGCGACCGTCCGTTTTTCCAAATTTGCCCATTATGTATCGAGTTGCTTTTCTCTGTATTGGAGTATATTCTTTCAAAGTTCTTCTTATAGGAGCAACGCATATTGCTTATGGATCAGTTTTCGTTAGGCTATTACTGCTCGAAATGACGACAAGAGAATTTATTGGATAATGTCGAAGAAGATAGTATAGCACAAAGCGTAGTGACCGTGACACTGAGGGCCCCATTAGGTCTTTGAGGCCCACGCAATGACCGCAGAGTGTAATCTATTTACGCCGCTTGAGTGGAACGCAATCAGTATTTCACAAGCAATGGATGCCGAGTTTCACGAGACTGAAGTTGTATTGTAATTGTCTCCCTTTGAAGGGCTTTCTCCATCCGATGAGAATTGTCTCCCATGGGCGGGGATGGAAAATATCATTGAACGACTTTAACTTTGCCATAATGATTATAATGATAGCCTACTATTCAAATCGTAAAACCCTTTATGGAGGTGTCTGATAGAGAATATACTCATAGGTTTTATGCTCTTCATAAGTACATTTTTTACTTTCCATCGTATAGAAAGTTCGAAAAATTAGCAAATGACGTAAAGAATGAATTATAGCTGCAATTATTTACGTTATCACCGACAACACAATTTCCACCTGTAAATCGAATCATTCTAAATATATTCAAACACGAGTACAACTCTTTTCCATGGAACCTCAAAGAATAATAGTTGAAGCGAGGTCAATTAAACTGTTTTACTTGATGAAGGTGAAAGAGAGCATTCTTAATTTTAAAACAATGGTTGATATGTATATACCGAACTAAACAGAGAATAAACCGGATACATTATTTTAAGGAAAATTATGCGATGCTTTTATTAGCGCAGACATTTGCAATCAAAATCATACCACAGTCAAGACTAATTTAAGTTTTGGTCGTATTACTGTAAAATTAGTAATAGAATAATAATTATAGATTTTTCAAGCTTAACAAAGACGTGATCCACTTAGGTAACTCTTTTTAGATGAAGTTACTGATAATTAGTTAAAAATTAATTAAAAAATAATATCCGAATACAAATCTCATTAACATTAAGTAGCATTTTTTAAATTTTGCCCGTAGATATCAGTATAAGATAGAAGTCTTATAAATACGATTCTACACAATAGAAATTCAGAGAAAAATCGGTCTTCAGAATACGATAAGTGGGGAACTGTGGCCTTCAGGTCAAATGTGACCTTCCCTGGCGTTCAGACTTTTACCAACTTCCCGAAACAAATCCCCATGTTTAAATAATTTTGTTTTCCAGTCCTGCTGATGCTACCGAGTGAAAAGCAAAATAAAAAACATTCTCTTTTAGGTCAGTCAGCGAATGCATTTGTTTTCTCAAATACAATTTCAAGTTACAGCTATTTGAACGAAGGAGACAAGGTAATAAATAGCGAGTTGATGGCATCACAAGTGGCCGATCTTGTACAGCCCCATCGTAAATATGGCCTCGATTTTTCCGATTCGATTCCGTAGAAGTTATTTTAGATGTCTATTTAACATAGAGTGGAAGGAGTGTTTAAGATATATGAGGAGTCTTGTGATATGTATCTGCGTGAATCAGTTTTCAGTATGGTGATGATACATAGTTACTTTAAAATCCAAAAATGATGATGTGCAGACGTCAAGAAGAAAAAAACCACCCGGTGCACTTCTAAAAATAACACTATCGAAAAAAGTTTTCAAGAAAGAATTATCTCACACAAGATATGGTGTATAACTAAATGGATATGATGAATCCATGCTTAACTGCACACTAAGGAAACACCAGCTAATTACAGAAACTATGAAATTCTTCTCGGGTAGACAACCGGGTTAGTTCTTCGGTGTAAACCGAAGTTTCGGCAACGTTCTCTGTTGCCATCTTTAGGGATTCACTCGACATCCCTGAAGATGGCAACAGAGGACGTTGCCGAAACGTCGGTTTACACCGAAGAACTAACCCGGTTGTCTACCCGAGAAGAATTTCTTAACATCATACACCGAGAAAACATGAAACTCTTCATTACAGAAACTATATTGGTTCGGTTTCCTCACAAGCAGCATCAAATCCAAGGTGGTTTTTGACTATGATCAATTCTCGTCGGAAAGGTGGCAAGATCCCAGAGAGACTCCATTTCGATCAAAGAACAGCTTCTGGCCCCAATAGATCCTTCCTTTTTAATGAATACTTTCAAACAGTTTTTACACCGCCTTCAAACTCCTATGATTTTAATGCTCTTCAAGTGGAGAGTGTCTGTCCCTTTTCACTCTCATCCATAGCCACAACTGCCGAGGAATGCCTTCAACTTCTCAGTAATCTCTCTCCAAATAGCGCCATTGGCTCCGATCTCATCGGGTCAATGTTCTTAAAAAACTCCGCGCCTTCTCTCTCACAGCTCGTTGCTACTCTTATAAATAGGTGTTTTTCATCCGGTTACTTCCCTTCAGCTTGGAAGGCAGCAAACGTATTTCCTCTATTTAAATCCGGTGATAGAAGCTCAGTGAAGTCATATTCACCCATCTCTGTTCTACCTATTCTAGCAATTAGTTTGTGAAAGGATAATTTTAAAAAGACTTTCGAACTTCACCTCCCCTTGCCTCTCTCAAGTGCAACATGGTTTTCTTCCTGGACGCTCGTGCCTCACCAATCTTTCCTCCCTTCAGCATCATGCAGTTGAAACTTTCCTAAGTAATTCGCAATTAGACGTTTGTTATATTGACTTCGCCAAAGCGTTCGACTCCCTTGACCACTCTCTCCCCTTATACAAGCTACGAAAGCTACGACTTACGATATGGCATTCATGGTCATTTTCTTACTCTACTTGGCAGTTTTCTTTTTAATAGAAAGCAGAGGGTAGTCTTGAATAATCATTCCTCTACATGGGCTCATGTACTTTCCGGCGTTGCTCAAGAGAGTTTCCTTGGTTCATATCTTTTTTCTCTGTTTATCGATGATCTCCTTAAGTCATTAGAGATGAAAACCAGATATTACCATTTGCTGACGACTGCAAAATTCTTAAAAAGATCAACACCAAAAGTGACCGTTCTACTCTCCAAGACTCCATTAACGCAGTTGCAGCATGGTCTTCTTCCTGGAAATTGAAATTAAACCCCGAAAAGTGTCGTGTCATGTCTATTACTTTAAAAAAGAAAAAAATATGTAATGACTATCTCATCAATGACCAATGTATCCCCAGAGTTACCTCTTCTAAAGATCTTGGCGTGATCATTGATGAAAAATTCAATTTCTCAGAGTATATGAAATATGTTTTAAACAGAGCAATGTCTCGCCTGGGGATGCTTTACAGATTCACTGACATCAAGGATCCAGTCTCTTTTTGCACCTACTTCTCAATCTGTGTTCTCCTCTTCTCACTGCTCTCCTATTTGGACCCTGTCTTCCGATTCTAACCTCCCCAGTCTTAATAATGTCTTAAACTTCTTTCTAAAAATACTGTTTTCGAGTGCCATCTCATAAAAACATGGAAAACCCTCATCTTCTAAATCATCTCAATCTCACTTCAATCAAAGCCTCCCATACTTCCTCCGACATTTCCTTCCTATATAGAATAATAAACAGCAAAGTTAATTCACCATTCCTACTCTCTCTTTTCTCTTTTCGTGTTCCTTCTAGAACAACCCGCCTATCTGATACCTTCTCTATCAATACTACTCGCCTATTAACAGTAAAAAGATCACTCCTTTTCCGCATTCCTTCGATTTTCAACTCCCTTTCTTCCAACGATCACTTCGATCCTTTTTTCTCACCTCTCAAATCAATCCAGAGCATGGTTGCAAGAGTTTCACTTCGACATATGTTAATTTATTCACGATTTTATTTATTCTTTATGTTGTTGATTTTTTTGTACACTATTGTTAACCGTCAACTGTAATTGGCTTCTTGCTGTATGTTGATGTTTTTTTTAATAAATAAATAAATAATATGAAAATACTATTAGTAAAAATTAGCCTTCTCTAAAATTTTTATTTTTACCAAATATCAGCTGGAAGTGCACATAAGTTAGATAAACGCTCCAAATAGATATTTTGCTCAATTTACTGCAAAATTCGTATGCAATCAAATAGATCAGATGGAAAATCTGCGTTAGCTGTAACTCGATAATATAAAAGGGAAATAGAGGAAATAAAATTAAGTATATAGTTTAATATTTATAAATGGTGCACAAAATGTGATATCACGTTCATATGTTTATTAACTTTAGCTGCCTCTATTATTAAACTTATGATTTAATCATAAACTCCCGTCAGAGCATATCAAAATTTAGTTCTGTTCATCTATAAAAAACTGAAGATATTTTTCGATTGCAGATTTATATGATTAACATGTTAACTGCGGATCACTCCACCGTTGGAATGATAAATGCATTGGAGGCATGCACAGTGAACATGTTAAACAATATCAGGTAATATTTTCTCCACTGACACGTATTCCGAGAGTAAAAAGATTTTTAACAGTTATGACTTCCATTAAATATAGCTTCTTCACGCATTTTTTCAATTATGACCACTGAATATCATCTCTTAGTTTTAAAATTCTTAAATAATTGAATAATGAGTATACAAGATTGAATTACTCCTCAATCTACACACTAAACTATAAATAAAACTTGTTAAACTCTTCTCAAAGTTAGTGTGCCTGTGAAATAAGCGGAATTCTCAATCCATTATGTCCATTAAATGCAGATTTTCTCCTTTGAATTGAATTTTTAATAGAATCTTTCTTACTATTGTAGCGATGAAGAATAGCATGAGTTACTTTTTAATAATAAAATGTGCGAAATACCAGTTATAGTGTAAGAAAGACGAATAAAATTCTGCCGCAGATCCATCTGCAGGCCCTGTTTCTCCGAGACGTACAAGTTGCCATTTCAATTCCTCACTTTTTCCCTGCCCTTGGTTCAAAAAGTATCGTAATGTTATAGTGCTCGTCACTTCGCCAGAAGTCTGCAGATTAATGGCTTAAAAGACAGCCTCAGGAATATGCCGAAGAATCCCTATTTTACTTCAAAAAATTTACAGAATTCTTTCAATCTTTCTATTTTCTGGTGTATGAAAAAAATCATAATAAAGTTTAACTAACAAAGTTCCTACTTAAATCTTTTACACCCATTTTAAAAGCCGTATTCAGTAGATTGCGATTGGAATATTCAGCGATTAAAGCAGGATTGTCTTTCTTAAGGTGTTGGAAGAGGGAATGATGTATTCTGTAATTAAAGGATGTTTTAGTTAGAGTAAGAAGATATATTTGAAAGTTTGAAACGAAATTTTCTAGATATATTGAAATAGATTTAAGTATTATCGTAAAAAGTGCGTCGACATCTGAGATCAATTCCCACATAGGTTCCCACCGGGAATCGGAACGCTTTTACTGAAGTCGAACACGTTGCCCACAAAAAATATACTTCCTTTTTCCGTAAATGGCGGATGAGGTTTTATTCCCATCTTTGTAAATATCTCGAATATATCATTTCAACCCAGACTGAGGTGTGAAAAATCTAGTGAGAAGAAGGAAACATTTTGTTTCCTTTACCGTAAACATCGCTGAAAATAGAGAAGTATTTTATTCTTAATTCCTCACAATTCAAATATATAATTCAAATAGCAGCAGATTAGGTTCTTCCACAAATGCCAAACAACAACTCTCTTTGGATTATCTGAATCATGATAAAGCTTTCTCGTAACGTCCATACGACTTTCCATAGATAAGGTTAAGTGGTGGTGCTGTGAACCATGGTAAACATTCATTATCTCAGCGAGGGTGACATTGTTATGAATAGCTGAAAAGCGCTCAGCAGAAAAAAATCTAAAATATTGCTATTAGCAAAAATATTAAAGTATTTTGTATTGAACTATCATTTTAACTTGTTTCTTATTTTGGATGATTTTCTGAAGCAAAACTGAAGCAGCGTCGGCTTTTAATGATTTTCATCCATCCATTTCGCGATGAAATTACTGAAACAAAAGCTACACACTACGTAGTTATGCTTTGTTCTTGCGAGATTAGTATTATTTTTCCCACTCATCATTATAAAGACATATTTTTAAGCAAAGTACGTACATTTAAATAAAATACTAAAATATTTAGAGAACACATATGTTAAAATTATAAATAAATTAAAGATTTAATTGCAAAATATTAACCTTTGAATTTTTAAGTTTATAAAATTTTCGCTTCGTTATATAAACTCTATAAAGAAGCTAGCTACTAAATAAGCCAACAACTATGTCTTTTATAGACCATTAGAGTTTTTTTTCGTCTTTTAGAGTTTAAAATTTCGCGATTTGTAGGGATATCATTTTAGAAAAAAGTATTTTCCGGTACGGTATGTTTTGCTGCAAATTCGCGCTTGCTTGAGTCAATATAGAGTTGTAAAAATCGTCAGAATTTTCCTCAACCAGAAAATAATGATGTGTCTTTACCAAGTCTATACCTAATAAAATCGACACTTAATATTTCTTTTATTAGTGAACCGGAAGAGCATGACTGTTGATTAATAAACTATATTTGCTTTGAAACCCGATGAAACGTCACATTTCTGACATATCAATTATGGAAAAAGAAACATAGGTACATAAAATATGATTCACTCATGTCAAATAGACCTTAAAATGAATAAAGAAGTATGAATTGTGGGATAGCAACATTAAGCAGAATTATCGTAGCAGCAATTCCATATAATAGCGATGTCTCTTAAATAAGTTTTTTTGATTATCCTTTCTGTGTTTGAAAACTATCGTTAAACAGTTCTCAAACAAATGATTCCTTTAATTCGTTTTTAATATTTAATCCACTCGTAGCCTTCGTTGCAATCCTCCCGATCTTTTATTTTCTCACAGACGTACTTTCACTTCATCAGTTTTCCTCAATATCTGGTTTCTCCCGTGGAAATGTCGCATGGGAATTTTTCATTTAATTTCCGCTGCCCATTTTTTTGAGAGTGGCTCCTACCATAGATTCTTCAGTCAGTTTCCTCTTTTCCTCGTAATCGATCTCCATCTCTTTTCATTCGTCTCCTGTGGCGATGCGAGGTTGGAAATATCGAATATTGGTGAAACTTGTTGGAGAGAAAGCGTTCACTTGTAAGTTGGTGGTAAGAAAAACGTGAAAAATGAAAGGAAAGTCAAAAATAAGAAGAAAAGGAGTTTAATTCATGAAAACAAGAATGCATTGGCAGATTTAGATAATAATATTTCAAGATAATTGTTGATGAAAGGGAATACATTTGGTAAGCGTTCATCCGTTTGGAGAGGACAAAAATTAAGTAATAGTCAAAGTAATTGGCACCTAAACTGGTTATCCTACGGTTTGCTTAAATACAATTACACTCTTACGTACTGTCTTATATGTAATTACACTCTTATTTCCAAAATTATAGGATTTACATAATGCTATTTGTCAGATACGTTTATCCCCAGCTTAGATAGATGGTGTTAGAGTTTATCATTGGTATTGAATTTTGAAGCCTAGTTCGATTGGCCATTGTTGAGCAAAGACTAGTCATTTTTTGATCAATTCTGTCATGCGCTCATAACATATGGAAAAATACGCTATGAAACGATAAGGTTCTATGAAAGCACTGAAAAAGTTATTAAAGTCATAAAATAGGTTTCACAAAGACAGATTAATTCATTTATCATTTCTCGTTCGTTACGAATCAATTTAACTCGTGGCAGTCCTAAGCTATTTCAAATAAGAGTGAAGGGAGCTTCGAGTCGCCATCAGTTGTTTACAAGTGAATGTTCCACAGCTGTCAGACAAACTTAATCTCTTAATAATTAATAATTATAACAAAGCTATGATTCTTCTGTAAGGATTGATAATATGAAGTAACATTTCCTAGTGAAAAAGATGTTATTGAAGTTTTCCAAAACAATTGGGATTGGGACTTCATCCCAAAATCATTCAGAGTCCTTTAGTATTTTTCAGCGATTAAACGCCAACCCTTAATGTTAAGACAAAAGTAATAAGAAATGCGAGCAAAATTTTACTATCAGTAGTTAACCTTGCAATACACAAAGTAGATTGATAGTATGAATCAAGTAAGTGAGAAAATGAAAATTTCTAGAATAAGAAAATACGGTATTTGCTACCGATTCAATGAAATTTCTCGCAGATGTTATCTCGAAGGAAATATAGATAATATTTATGTATTTTATTTATATTTTCACAGATAACCCTTTCTGAGCATTATCTTGAGACCACGACTAATTACTTACAGAAAGGAAATAGATAAGACGTGAATTCGTCCCATAGTGAACTATAAACACCCTCTCGTAATTTGCAGAGACCTTCGGCATACTTCTACATATATAGTAACTCTTATTCTTTGTCGATATCGCTTAAATTTCGGACGAAAAGATATCACCCTCGAGTTCTCTTACGCTTAAAAGATGTCTTTTATTCGAACAAACATCCGAAACATTTCATAAACTAAATGATTTTGAATTACGGAAAGAATAAAATATATTCCAGCAATCACACTCGATCGATTTCTAACTTCAATGAGCTTCTTCGAAATTTGAATTTCGTGTTTCTCGGAATTATTAAAAATGTAAACGCTGTTCTCGATAGCAGTTTGAATCATAGGAATTGTCAAAGAACAGAAGAAAAGTAATATCTTCAACATTCCGGTGGACAAAGATAAGATACGTAAACATATCATGAGGTTTGTAAGCTGTTTTCGGAGAAAAATACATGGAAGTATAATAGAAAATAGACATGATGGTATCCTTCATGGCCTCTCTCAAATGCAAGCTCAGAATTGTGGGATATAATACGAAAGAGGGTCATATTTCCGTCATAAAGAAGACAGGACCAAGTCATAGTCACGTTACGGCACGCGATCGATGTTCAGATTGCTGGTGAATGATTCCCTCTTCGTGGCGAATAGTGCTATTACAAGTTTTATTGGCGATCTTTGGGCCGAATCACATTTGCTTTAACTGGAGTGCAATCACCAAATTCCTATCTAAAATCAATAGCCTTGATGTAAATTCATACTATGTAAGCAGTTTCATAGCGTTGCGCCCACTGTTAGTTTTCATCGCCAAGAGGAGTTCAAATAGGGCGAAGTGAAGGGGGATTGAACGGAGCTATTGACACAAGAAAAATTATTCCTTTCCACCAAATAAATTAATACATATAAAAAATATAACTTACTTTAGATTTAATTGGTATATTCACTTTACTTCGGTTTGAAATTTTGGAGAAAATCTGCATAGAAATGAAAGCTTTGGAGTAATTTTCTCCAAAGATAGGTTTGTGAGGATTATCTTTATGAATTCATACAAATTATATTTATAGCACTTTCGAAAAGTCCTATGCAGCGCAATTAATCAATAACTCGTGGATATCAGTTCCGTCGTAGCTCCATCCAACAATTATGTTAATTAGATGAGCAGTGGAGAAACGCGTGGTTTCATACGCTTCATTTTAGATGCAGAAATGAAAGAATCTGTCGCCACCGAGAATCGAACCCGGGTTCCCCAGTTTCCTCCGACCTCTAAGCTTCTACGACAGAACGATCTCTAATTCCCTTCCGTCGCGGTAGCGAATGGGTCAGAGCACCTGCCCGGAATGTGGGAGACGCGGATTCGATTCCCGGCAAAGGCAGACTTTCTCTCTGTCGTTTCTGCCTCTTAAATTATATAAATGATCCGAATCAATTGATAAGTGAATTACAGCCTGACTATTTTACGATGCAACGAAAGCAGTCGTGCGTAAGAATTCAAGAATATTTGAGTGGAACTCTCAAAATGTTTATCTTTAAGGCGTCGGTATAGAGAAGTTTCAGCAGGAAGCACCTGAATATGTCAATTGTTAATTAATTATAATTAACTTAATTTATAAGTCAATTTTTTTAAATAAAATTCCACAATAACGTTATATATGTCATTTCAAACCACGAGATGAATGGATGAATTTTTTGAGAACTGAACTGGGTGTGTTAATGAAAATGTCTTTAATAGAATTTACTCACTCAAATTTACGAGAATTCTATAACACAAACTTTAAGAAACCATTTAAAATGAAATCCATATGCCTTACTGAACATAGAAAAGTTGTTAATAGTTGGTTTAATTACGTAAAAGTGTGTTCATTTCTAACTTTAGTTTTTATTTTCACTTCATTAAATGATATATTTCAATAAAAGCCAAAATTATGGAATCGACAATAGAATTATCAATCATCTATTCATTTGAGTATTGGTATTGTATAATAATTAAATCTTCCATTTGTTATTCTATGAACGAGAGAATTATTCAGGTAAAATATTTAAGTCACACAAAGAATAACATATGGTATTAACTCCAATTGTTAAATAAAACTACAGAAATAACTCTGATCTAACTCTGATAACTGATCCACAAAATTTTTCGACTAATGATATGGGCCATTCCATCTCAAGTGGACCAACGGTCCCCGCTCGACCATCACCGATTTCAATGAAATTTTGTGTAAACATAACTTGATATCTTCTATGAACATCTCCCAAGTCTTACATCCATCGATGAAATACTTGCTGAGATATAGTCATTTGTTTGACCCCCTACCGCAGCCTTCTACAGTTAGACANTGGTTCGAAACGATGTCCTCTGCATATAATCGATTAATAAACCCAATACTATGTTAGACACCGCAATGGTACAGATGGAAGTGACAATTTTCAAGTTCCATAGAAATGACACAGAGAAAACAAAACATCTTTCTATTAATCATAAAGAAGTTATTTCCTTATTTACAAACAAAATGAGTGCAGCTGGAGCATTTACAAGACGACGAGAAAAATTATCATCGTATCAACAAAATATTACTTACATTTAATTACAGTTTCCAGCATTACAGAAAAAAACAATAAAAGGGATATTTATAGAATGATTCTAAGACTTCCTACAATACGAATTTTAGTTAAACAGCAAATGAACATAATTAAATTCTTGAATTCCTGAAGTTCTTCAACAGCATTAAAAAAGAGAGATGCGTGTAAAGCTCAGTTCTGTTCCGCACTTAACGGATAAGAAGATCATTTACGATTTGTTGACTGCGCAAAACTGGAAATGGTATGGATCTCTCCAAAAAAGACAAAGTCATTTCTTCCACTGTCAGATGGATATCATTCAATAGATATGAGTCTCTGGGTACTGCATCATGCGCTTCTTTGACTAATCAAGCAGTTTAAAATGCGGCTGAAACCCAGACATATCGGCCTTAGAGATAGCAACTCAGAGACCATTCCTATTGATCTTCACATGAAACGGACGCCAAGAAGACATTCTGTTCTTTTAATCTTGTTGTACCTTGTAGTCTAACAGCAAGTATAATTGAATAATTTCTTCAATACACATTACTTTCAAATGTGAATTTCGTACGCTAATTTGGTTAAGGAAATAAAATTCACACAGACTTTAAGAAGTACCTGGGTAAAACTACAATGCATTATCACATACAATTCTTCCTATAAAATAAGCGAAATCAAATAAACAACACAAAATATTTTAGAATTATGTATGGAAAGTTACTTATCTTTTCGATCAGCAAAAATTTACTTCCCCTAATTTAGGAGTGACACAAGGCCATGTCTCCAAAAACATTGGATGGAAATATAAGATCTTCTATGGAATGACATTTTATTTTCGGATGAGGATTTCGAAAGGTCAGCAAAAACGGTCACCATGAAAAATATGCGACCTTTTAAAACGATACGCTGCGTCTCTTTAAAAAAAATATTACGAAATGTCACGGATATATAGACAGATTCCATCAACCGAATCGGCTTCCACTGGGCTTTTAAGAAGCGTTTGATTCACAATGTGAAAGCCTTCGGTCAAAAAGTTACGCATTTACCCTTTGTGGTCTGTGTAAACACCAATGCGATCAAAAATAAAGGCACATGCATTCCTATGAACTCACATATGCTCACCTATCTTTATTGGACATCCGCGTTTTTAAATTAAGACGTACCCTATCTGCTTGTCATCTTTTAATGTAAAAGCTCTTCATAGAGATATCTCTTCGCAAAATGTCCTCAAAACACCTCAAAAACATTTAAGATATTATAATTTTTATGGATCATTTACTTAAATTAGAGTATCGATTTTATTTCATACTGTCATTTGAAATTGGAAGAAATTAAAATTCCTTGGAATAAAATAAATTTCTTAAGTAAAGTAACCAAGTTCCAATTCCCAAAGTAACTAATTTTCGTTAATTTACTGATGTGACGAATTTAAAAATCGGAATCGGAAATGAAATTGGAGCTCAAATTTTCAGTAATGTGTTAAAATTCGATCCATCGAATGTAAGTTTCCCTGAAAAGTATTCTCATCAAGAGATGGTGTACGGTTGCTGATGAGAAGTCCAGCTTGGAAATGTCCCGAGGAAAAACAAAAGTGGAAGAGTAAGATCTGGGTTCTAGTTCGTTCTTGTGAATATTCCTTGTTATATTTCTTTGACACTTCCTTAATTATCCATCGTAAAGAAAACCTAAATTAGGTATTACTTCTAGGTGCAAATTTTTTATGGGCAGGAAAGAAGGTAAAATGCAGAAAAAATAACTTATTAATAAAAAAATAACGTTTTAATTATTTGCACAATCTCTTACTTAATCGTTGATACTCGAGGGAAAATCGTTGATGAGATCAACACCAACCAAACCAACTTTTATTCCAGATGGTGATGTTAAATAGTTTATATAATTAAATATTTTACAGAGGTAACAAAGACTGTAAAACGGTCAACAAAAGTGCCAATGCATCGTAAAACGATCTAAAATCGCACAAAATATGTCTTCTTGTGAAATGTTTAGCGTAATTAATGCAGAGCACGATGGCTCTACCATGTGTGCCTCTTTGGTGCTGAAACATAACGCTCAAGTGAGAATGTTCGCTATGACGAGCGAAGTACCCGCCCGACTGTCATTAAAGGTGATTTGCTGCAGTCTGTCGTTAAGGAATAACGGCGAGAGACTTTACGTGAAATTAGAGAAAACTTTCTCAATTTGTCTTGTGCCATTATTCATGATGTTACCACGACTCACATTAGGAACAGCAAAATGTGTACAAAATGGGTTCATCGCATGCTCACAGAGGTGCACAAAAAGAAACCCAGGGTTTCTGCGTAGAACTTATTGGACGGTAAGACTAAGAAGTCCTCTTGAAAAATTACTGATCAACCTCCATGCACCCGTGATTCAGTTCCTACTTACTTACTCCTATTCTCTAAGCTGGAAGAACATCTGAGTAGGAAAACGTTTTGTAAACGAAGACGGGACTACAGCTTTTCTTTGTTGACCAGTCACAGGAGACTATGCGATAACAAGCTCGTTTAAAGATACCACAAATGTTTGAATGCCCATGGACACTATGTAGAAAAGTTGTAAACGTTTAAAAAATGGGAATAAATAATTTTGAAAGCTGGTGTTTTATCAAAAATAACGGGTGTAATTTTCTAGACGGTCCTCGTATTATTTTCAATCAAAGAAAAAATAAAAAACCGAAAATTCAATCTAAAATAAGCTACAATTACCAAGATATATGCCACGTATATGGATAATACAAAGATTAATTCGAGTAATAATTGTTTTCAGACATTTAATTAAATGGTTCGAAACGATGTCCTCTGCATATAATCGATTAATAAACCCAATACTATGTTAGACACCGCAATGGTACAGATGGAAGTGACAATTTTCAAGTTCCATAGAAATGACACAGAGAAAACAAAACATCTTTCTATTAATCATAAAGAAGTTATTTCCTTATTTACAATTTTCTCTACTTTAAATATTTATGAAGCAGTCACTAAAAATAAGAATGCAGTTAAGTTTGCTCTGTGGTAGTTTACGCTGTTATAGTACAGTATTTCCCTATATCTCTTTCCCTATTCTCTCATTTTTCCGACATTCGACTAATTCCTCTATAATCTTTCAATATTTGACCCATTCATTCGCTTCCTTCGATCGTTCTTTTTGATCGATGTTCCCTTCAAACCCTTTTCTTTCCGTCATTTTATCTGATTTTTTCCAATCGCTTTCTGGAATTTACTATTTCTCCAAAAGCTTTCACCATTTTGTCTATTTTCCTCATAACTTCTTTCACTATTTCTTCGACGCATAAATTGCAGAAATGGGAATCATATATGCGCGTAAAAATAAATTAAATATTCTACAAAAGTTCTATACCTAATTACTTAGCTTTCTTATCAATGCTGAGGTTTTATCCTCCAACTGAAAGCCTCGCTTCCTGGGGTCTCCATCCTCCCTCAGCTTTCCAAACACACAGTCCTTCTCATCACGTCTATTCTAACCTGTTGCTGCACAGTGCAGCACCTGACACGCACCGCCTGCCGAGCACTTTTGAGCACCGCATTTCGTCGATCGAAAGTATTGCGATTCTTCCTACCTCAATTCTCCTCACAAAAATATAGTGTAATTAAAGTATCTTTTGAATGCTGTAAAACCTTAATTAAATTAACAGTGAAATTAAGTGGAATAAGATCTCATATACCCCAACCACAGAATTCTTCCACAATTAATTTATCACAATAAACGATGACATTGGTTCTCCCGCATTTGTTTCGTTAGTTAAGTGTCAAGTGCCTTAGCGCCTGGGCAGCTAAGCTTGCTTCTTTTCTCCTTCTACATTTAGATTGCAACCTCCTAACCTTCTGAGCCGCAGACACCACCCATCACAACGGTAGACACTTTCAGGCTGTGGTATGACTAATTTTTTAAAGAATATAAACCATTTTAATGATTGATACTTGATTTTCATGCTCCTTTAAAAAGGTCAAGTATTAGTAGTAGCATTGTTAAAGTGCTTCGACTGCTAAGGTAATTTCGCACGTGAGCCCCCATCGGGAATCGAACCCGGGACAGCTTTCACCAAAGTCGAACGCGTTGCCCATTTGTCTATCTGGCAGCCCTAAAAAGGCCAAGGCAAAGCAAAATCCTATCCCATGGATTACTTTTGAGATAAAACTAATGATTAAGAAAAGAGATGTAATAAGTCGAAAATTAAAAAGGAGTAGATCCCTCCATCTCTTTCATGAATATAAGAGATTGAGAAATGAAACGCTAAGGTTAATGAAAAAAGCCGAAGAAAATTATTATAAATTATTATAATAATTGATTTTTTGAAAAAAATGGGACTCAAAAACCATATCGAATGAGGGTCGACGACTAGGATTTGTTAAGACTCGAAGTGAAAATTTTAAACCTAATGTCTCTCTTAACGTACATACTCAATAAATATTTCATTAGTTCTTCCATCAATGTAACTTCTAAAGCATAAATCAATACCATTTAAAGAATTCTGTAATGATGTTAACTCGTTAAATAAAAGCGAATTTGGTAACAAGATATTTTACTTTCCCTTTTTAACCCGGGAATTGATGTTACATCATTTTCATAGAATAAAGTCTAATTCTGGTGGAATTGATGGGATATTAAAAGAAACGTTAAATATAACTAAGCCAGCAATATTTCCTGTATTGCTTGACATCTACAACTACTCACTGCTATATTTGGCTATTCCTGCCACCTGGAAGACCGTATTATTAAACCCAATAATAAAACCCAAAATCCAACTGAATTATCACATTATCCCCCTATTTCTCTATTATATACGTTGTCCAAACCACTTGAACCAATCGTGAATTATTCAATAGTCGACTTTCTATCAGCTAATAACCTAATAAACGATTATCATTCTGGATTCCGCAAAGGATATAGTACCCTAACCGCCCTCATTACCGTGACCGTAGATATTTACCATGCTATAGATAATAAGAAAGTTAGGCATTTGATTGTGTAAATTACGATCATCTTTATAAAATCTACAAAATTTGATTTTTTTCCCCAGTTATTCAATGATTTTGGTCTTACTAACTCCAGAGAACCCAAGCTATAAAAGTGGATGAGGATCAACTCATCAGGTTTTTAGCAGTACCATGTGGTGTGTCTCAGGGTTCTATTCTTGGGCCTCTTTTTTTCAATATTTATCAATGTTTTACCCTTTACGATTACTCATTCAAACTATCAATTTTATGCTGACGATTTGCAAATTTACCTTGATTGTTATCCTTCAGAAATCCATAGCGCCATTGAAAAGATGTATGAAGATGTTAATAGTATATGCAATTGGGCAGATTACAATTTGTTGAAAATTAATACAATCAAAACAAAATCTATTATAATGGGTACAGCCATATTTCCGAATAAATTAAACTATATGCTGCCTAAAATCGTAGTACAGAAATTGATTATGCAAAAACTGTGTTAGGAGTAAATATTAATAATACCTTATCGTGGGCAGAACATATTGCTTTCATTTCCTACAACGTGTATGAGACATTGGCACAAATGAAGCAATTTAAACATCTTATTCCCATGGAGCTGCGTAAAGCCTCGTTAATCTATTAATTGCTCATATTGGATATAGTTCGCTTGTATTTGTTGATTTAACCAAGGAATTACGCATAAAATTACAAACCTTGTTCAATGCCGGAGTAAGATACATATTCAAAGCTAGTATTTACGAACTCATCACTCTACATCTATATCTACATAAATACCCTGCAAGCCGCCTTTCGGCGTGTGGCAGGGGGTGCAAGCACCATGACTCTACTAATCGATTGCTTTCGCGTATCGTTCGCGGAAAAAATGAATTTTTGAAACGACTTATCCTAGCATCTATTTTTCTTATTTTTCTCGCAGTGTCAGAACGGCCTATATAACAGGGGGAACGCATTACATCATCTATGAACGTGCTTCCTCTAAATTTCTTAAGTAGATTTATCCTTTGTTTAAACCTTCTATCTTCTAAAGATTCTCATCCTGCGTCCTGAAGCATTTACGTAACACTCACTGACTTGTCGTAACAATTCTTTACAAAAAGTATCGCCTTTCGCTGTACTTTTTCTAATTCCCGAATACAACATTTTTCTGCAGGGTCCCAAACACTACACGCATACTCCAGGTGAGGCCTGACCAACGCAACATAACATCGATCACGGACCTTTTCTTCGCTCCTATCGACAATTCTCTTCACGAATCCGACTTTCTTAAACGCTCGACCACATATATTAAGGATGTGGGTACCCCAGGTTAAGTCATCGGTGAGGGTTACTCCAAGGTATTTCACCATTTCTACTGTTGATAAAGTTTGCCCTCGGAGCCTGTACGAATAATCATCGGCATTCTTTTTCCTTTGGAAGAAGTTGATTACCGAACATTTATCTACATTGAGCTCCAATTGCCAATCATTGCACCATTTCATAATCTTATCCAAATCACACGATAGGTTTTTTCCATCCTCTGAGCTTCCAATTTCTCTACAAATTACCGTGACGTCCGCAAATATCCTTACTTTAATATTAATGTTATTTTTAAGGTCATTGATGTACCCTAAAAATAGTAACGGTCCGATTACACTTCCTTGTGGCGCGCCCGAGGTCACTTTAACCGAGTTGGAACTTACACCATCTAGTATTACTCGTTGTTCTCTGTCGGAGAGGAAGTTCTTAATCCAGTTTATTATTTCTCCATTGATACCCGCAACTTTTAATTTGTATAATAATGTATTATGTGCAACCTTATCAAATGCACTCCCTACTGTATTTAGTTAAATTGGTTAAAAGTGGAACTGAAATATTTTAAATTTATCTGTCTTTATCTTAAAATATTATCTTCTAAAACCCCTAAATATTTGTACGAATACAAAATTAGAAATCTGAATGTTTCTGCCAGAATCGTTGGAGCTAGAAGATGATTTAAAATTCTAAAGTGTAGAACTAATGTAAACCAGCTATCTACTATAAACACTGGTTTAAGAGTAGGGTTGGTTGACTCAAAACATTTGTATCAATTTAAATTTAAAGTGTTACCATTTCTGTATAACGAATATTACTGCAACTCTGTATGAAATTATATTCTATTACATGTATTAATTGGTTTATTTATTCTGTTATATACGTTGCCTGGTTTGTTCCCTGTATATTTACATCATTGTTCTAGCATTTTGTTATCCTTGTGTAGGTTATGGATATTGGCATTCAGTTTGTGATGTATCTCATTTGCATGTCTAAATATTTTTTAGTTTTATCATTTCTTCTTTTGGTATTCCACCACAGAGTCTTATTTTTTGTTTCATGTTCCAAAGGACACTGTCTTAGGACAATAAATTTTTTTGTTATTCTGGCTGAAGCGCCCGTTGATTCTCAACGGGGAGAATAAAATTCGGATGAAATATAGTATACCTATTTGTACATACGATAAGAGAAACTAACATTTCGCAAAATCAAAATTTCTAATTAAAGTTCGTATCCGAAATCTACCACAAATACAATCCACAACCTACACAAGAATGTAAATCTTTATGAAATTTCCTTCGTATGAAACTTGTCTCGAATTACGTAATGTACAAGTTAGCAAGCTTTTATAATCTTCTGGTTCTAATCGTAAAGTTAATCGTAAAATATGTCAAGAGACCGAATTGATAGACAAAAAGTTACTCATTCATCTCCAGTAGTTCATTACGGTGCTACGTACATTTGTTGCCCCTGCAATTCATCACTACAAATTGCTTTTGACTGTAATAGTCATAATCTCAGAAAAGTTTTCTCATCTTCATATCGTCATTTGCTTCTAAATGGGCCAAATTACAAATGCATTCTTATGGGAAAACGCCTGAACTCGGAATCAACAATCGCATTGGTCGTCAGGGGTACGGGTTGTTTACAAGAACAAAATTTCACAAAATGTTCGATCATTATTTCTGAATTCTCGCAATATCGAATCGAAAGCGATATTCCACTACAGTAATTAGTATCGGTATTCAATTTCCCTTCTTTTGATGCTTATCTCGATTTTATACGACCATTCCTACTATTTTAACTTTGCAAAAGAAATAAAGTCTGTAACCGATAAAAGTAAGTTTTACATGTATTTCTTATGGAAATCTACTGAATAAGAACATGACATGCTTCCTTCCGTGTCTCAGAGAACACATATGCAAAGTTTGACACAAATCGGACAAACGGCGTGGACTCCAATCTCAGACAAACAAACCCACAGGATTTCTGCTTTATATATATATATATATATACATAANTTCAGCGTTTCTCGCGCTCAATTACCAATCGCTATAGGCCGGAAATGCATCAGCGGTCTGCAGACCAACGAGCGCGAGTTCCGCTTGCCGAAAGACGGCTTACGGAGTGTTTTTATACCTTTAATTCTTACGGTGGAATACTGTAAATAAGTTGAATAGATAAATAAACTACTTCAATTTCTCTCGAAAGAACTTAGTTTTACAAATATCTTTCATAATATTCCGATGACATTCTTCCGCAGGAGAAAATGATTAGAACACTCTGTGAACTGTCGATAAGAATTTAAAAAATAAAGATCTCAATTTCACAATTAGACTGTGTAAAAGCTATACTTAAATTAATATTATCTTAAAAAAAATTAAATGTGAAATTTATCGATATATCTTTATTCAGAGTTTCACAATCGAATAGAAAATGTTTCATAAGCTTTTCAATTTTCATAAAATATCCTCCTATGCTGTATTTACTTATGTTATATTACATTCATTCCGCAATGATTATCCTAAACCATAAGATAACGTACCATTATATCTTTTAGTATATATCTTAAATAATTTAGGATAGACAAATCCACCACGAGATGAAGTCGTCGTGCTAACTGTACAGTTTTTATGTTTGGCATTTCATACGGTTTGTATATGACCCATCATTTAAAATCTAACATGGAATTTAAAGATAATAATTAATTATTCATATTTTAGGATTTAACAAGTAACTCATCTGATAAAATTATATTAACAGTAGACATTTTAGAATATATAATGGTGCACGAAAGTTACAACAGTATCTAATCCATAGGCTTCTGCTTAAATCAATTTGGATACTCGGCCTACAATTCCTTCTTTTTCCTTCCTTTACCTTTGACAAATTTCGTGGAAATCTTCAATTATCTGACCGAGTAAAGGGTTGCCCAAATGAAGCTATTTCAGCCTTAATAGGGTTGAAGGTAATTGAGTAGTGAAGGGCTTCTGAAGCACAGGCACATACTATTGCATATGAGATTACAAAACGCAGAAGGGTAACGGCATAATTCGTCCACAAAAGTATCGTGAATTGAATGGGCTTATGAGAGACATCAAACTGGTGCGTTAGCGGATGAAGGTCAAACGAAAATGGAAGCACTAATTGGGCAACTAGGATTTTCCCTGACATTGGGATGCTCACAAAAGGTAACTATCTTCGGAATGATGATCGCCATAGGGGTAAGGGTCAAACTTGCGCCAAATTGGATGAAATGGATTCGTGCATGCGTTTCGTGCTCGAAGGATATATTTACAATTGCAGAAGTAGACGTTTAAACAAATCAGCAGTGTCTGTTGTACCCGGGAAGACAAACACCTCGTGAATACATGACATTTTTTGGATGCAACATATTTTTTATTTTCGGTAAAATTCCGAGAAGTAAGATAGGTGAGACAAGACAGGCCGTCAATGCTGAAGAATTGAAGAAAACAATTACATCTGTAACGCCAGAAGACGATAACAAAATTTACTAAAAGAGAAGGTTGCAAAGTTTACAGCGTAAAACTGGGGACACTTTCAAGGCAAGGGAAACAGTTTCGAGAATCAGGATCTGACAGTTACTCATATATATAAAATATTGATATCCATAAGTTTTTCTCGGAATATGAGGAATCTCTTTTGTGGAGTATATATTAAACATTGCAAAAATGAACTATGTCTTCACAAAAAAGGAGTTAGACTCTTAGCGCATTCATTTGCTGTTGCAAATGGAAAAATATTCCAGAAACCTGGATAGCTGGAAAAATAGCTGAAGAACAATGGATGCGTCATTTTATGCATAGACCACACAGAGGTAACCACACTCCTCCCATATTGGTTTTTCAACAGGTACTTTTCAAAGTCAGAATGCTATTTGGTGCTCTACCTGGATCATTTAAAGTAATGATCAAAGATAAAAGATCAAGGTAGATATTTACCCACGAAACAAAAATAGATTTGCTTACGATGATTTCTTGTGTTCATATGTTATAGACCGTTCAGATCTAGATATTGTTGCTCAGATCTTCTCTTCTAGGCCACAGCTTCCTTAACGCAAGTGTAGCTCTACCTCATGTATCATAAATATGCCAAGCAGTTCCTGAACCTCCAATCAGCAAGGAAGTCAATGACGATATTACCTTAGTAGATAATACAGCTAAATCATCTGCTGCTACGCCTATCCCAACCAACAGCACTTTGAGCCAAGTTGTAACTTCAGAGCAAGATCAGCCTTTCCCCAAAGCTGGTCCAAGGAAAGGGACCGATAAAGAAAGAATGCCAGGTAGAACATTCATAGCTACAGACACACCGGAGAAGGAAAATATTAGACATGACAAAAATAAAAAGCTAGCAGGAAAAGGAAAATAACAAGCAAAAAAGGACAAATTATTTTCGAAAGCCCAGTAGCTACTTACAAATTTTTAAATGTTAGGAAAGCCCCAAATAACGAAGCTGCAAAACAAAAGAAAGAAAGACCTCGATAATGTATTGGAAATCAACATGAACGTCATCCTTATTTTCTCATAAACGTCATTATTTATCTTCGTCGTCTGTAAGTGATTACGATTGTGTTCCTATTGCTAAGATGAATAACGAAGATGGAGCAGACAGAGAGTGCCTTTTTGCGGTGAATCCTTTTTTTAAAGGAGGAGAAGAATGGATTCGTTGCTTAAATTGCGGGAGACAGGCCCACGAAGTGTGTTCAGGGAGTGACGAGAAAGAATGGAAAAGCTTCATTTTGACTTCTGCAGTTCATCTAACTTAATATGTTTTTAATAAAACATTAGAGTAGTAACGACACAGAGTCAGGTGTCACTTTGTGGTACTTATTAATACTAAAATCTCCATAATGTGAGACTTTTACTAAACCACAGAAATTAAATTGCAAGAATACGACCATGGTTACGCAGCCCCGCTGTATGCAGCAAATCGAACCCGGGTCTCCCAATTGTTGGTGGGGCGCTCTAGAGCTAGAGACCCGACCGGCAATCAGGAGACCCGGGTTCGATTCCCGTTCCCGTAAGACTTTTTTCAGTCTCTTCTTCCTTGGGATTTTTCCTGGGTGCGCACCATCTTCCGCTACTTCACCCTTAACCGTTTTCCTAATGATTTTTGTTCTTAATCCCACCTAAAACTTCCATTTTCACTCTTAGAATGGGGGTATTCCCCGGTAAGTCAATATAATGTGCCACGGAACTTTAAACACGGTTTAAAAAATACTTTTTGTACGTAAAAATAATAGTAATATTAATACACAAACTCGAAATTTATAAACTAAAAAATTACATTAATTGTGAAAAGAGGGAAAGAAGTAGGAAATATATTCGATGAAACTGTACCTAAAATTCGATTAATCTGTAAAATATTTGAGAAACATAGTAAAACATAAGGTCTTTACAAGTTGAACTTCGTATTCCATTCACTCAGATGACAAATAGAATTCAATGATTATATTAAATGCATATTATTTAGAGTACACCCTAAAGCGAAGAAATTCTGGCTAGAAAAGATTATCTATTGTAAACTATTTTGAAATGAACAATTGAGTTTTATAAGTTGAGAAACAAGGCCTTGGACAATTAACTCTGTAGTATTCCTTTATAAAATTAAAATTGATGATAAAATCACGGATAATCTATTGATAGTATGTACTTGTTATTAAAATCTTCCAAAGCAAATTATTCAATACAGGAAGAACGGGTCCTTTGTTATCATGTGTGTGAATGGAAACACCGGTGAAAATTAAGTTGAAGGAAGTATATTTTCCAAGATTAAGGGATATATATTCCGTTCTTTTAATTAATAAATCAATTATTTTATCTTTTTAAATAATCGGAACTTACATCGGCCACACAATCAATGCTACTGTGAAGAAAGCAAGCCAGTAATGTGGCAGAAATCACCTCGTAACTGAAGGTCCAATACAATGACTTCCTTAGCAACTAATCAATGTGTGCAATGAGCAGGTAGTCCTCCTGCTGTTCGGAGGCGAGGAGAGCACATTGTGTTGAAAATGTTTCCACAAAATACTGAACACATTTAATTTCATATTCTGTTTCTGTAGTATCGGAGTCATGTATTATTATTTAACTTCAGTTACACACACTTCCCATTAAAGTTAACCGGAGCAATATCCATTAAACCCATTAAAATTAACTTCCCGCTCAGTATTAATTTCCTTTCCCAATTACAGCCATTCAAGCTGGAAAGCCAAAATCATTTAAGTAATAAATGCTCAGCTTGGCTGGAGGCGATCTTCCTCTTCTCGTTTCATCTCCTAAAGTTGTTTGCCGAATTAAAACCAACTTTTGGCCGCAGAGATTCCGACACAATGGCTCCAGAAACCGTCCGAGAAAGAAAACATCTAATACCACCGAACACTCCCTTCCTCTTTGCACCTTTTTCAGGGTTTCCTCCACGCTGAAAAAAAACACCCTCATTTTTATCTCCGTTACTTACATTTTCAGAATTTCCTCCCTTCCACCCAGCATAAGTTGTCACCCGTTCCTTTTTTCCCCGTGCCTCGCCAAAGTTCCTCCATCCACACAAGCCCTCTTACCCCAGCCACGGAATCGATTTTGCTCTCCACCGTGGCAGCTCCCCCCTTCCCTAGCCAACCGATCCCAACCCTCAATGCGTACCCGACATAATTCCTACCCCTGCAGGTATCAGACCTCTCTCTCTTCATCTCGATCCTCTTGTTTTCTTCCTGCCATTGCCCTCCAGAAACCCTGTACTCCTCCGTACCCTTTTTTCCCTCGCATCTGAGCCTTTCCCGATGCCAATCCCCAGCCGTCTTCCCTCCTCCCACGCTCGCAACTCCTTCCCCTCAACTCTCTGGGGTCCTCGGCTAACTCTTTTATACCACCTTCGGGTACACGATGGGCCTCCCACGCTTGCGAACACTACCTACGTAAATTCCTTTTAATTCTTCGATCTCTATTTTTCTGGCGACGCGATGCAAAACTTTTCGTCCTTTGCGTTGGGGTCGCTTAATATTACGTACACCACACTCGCGGTTTCGCTTTTCCATTTATTCCCCCGCTCGTATTTCTCGAGTATTTTTCCCTCCTCTTCGAGTAGGATTACCGCGCCGCGGAGATATTTCGCTTGCTTGTGCGAAGGATGATGGCGAAGCATTGAAATCCTTCAAAAAACAGGTCGGATGGATTTGGAGAGTGAGTTCTGGGCGCACGGAGTCCGAAATAAAGTTTTCTGTGCCACCGTTTGCGAATCACGTGATTTCCTCGTAAATAGGTTTCTCGATTACTCAAGGCGTATATCGTTGTGAAAGGAACCTACTTCGGGTTTAGTGGGAAATTCTTCCAATTTTCGATTTGCGAAACGCCATGCAAACGGAAGATCTTAATTCACCCGAAACACGAATCGAGTTCTAGACTCTAACATGATATTCCTACGTCTACAAACATAGGAGAACGGTAGAATATATATATGATGGAGATATATTGGAAGTAAAAAAGCAAATTTCTTGAAAAAAAAAAATATATATATATATATATAAGAATAGGTCATTGCTTCACATTCTAATGATAAGCAGCATTGATTATCCAGAAAAAATTGAATGGTATGAATTGGAATCTCGTGACTAATATTTTAAAACATATTGATGATCCAACTCAAACGCATTTGAATTCTAATTCTAAAATTTATAAACGCAGCAAGTTTTCATTCTCTTTTCCGAAAGCCATCTTCTTTAAGCGGGAAAACAAATGGCTTCGAGCCGCTATCGGAGGATAATGGATGACATGACAAAAAGTCAACTTTGAAGTTACGGCTGAGCATTGCATAAAAGTCTCGGTTACTTTAGTAAATAGGATTTTCTCTTCCTGGCATCCATTGTCACCCTTATAAGATTCGAATGACTATTTCCAGTATAATATCTCAAAGACTGTAGTTGTAAGGCATAATAGTTTCGTTTTAAGCGTAAGCGTATTACAAATAAATTCCTAAACAAAACAGAAGAATCAGACGTGCAGAATCACTTTACATACTTCTCTTCGTGGCTGATTAAATTTTTATATGTTTAAACTAATAACGGTCGGCCTGAATCAGTAAGCACAAACAAAACTAGTTCATTGATGCGGAGGAAAAATGTTGCGCACAATTTATTCTTTACATCGCTTGATATTATGCAAATCCATGGTCTTTTCTATGAACGGTGATCATCATGGATATAGAAGTAAACAGACCACTTATGGTAAAGTTAAAATTAAGTAAATGGAGTTCTGCAATACCATAAAAAAAATCGCCACAAACCGATGTACAGTTCAGCAGCGATGGTCCAACTAACATCTTCCGTGGTCCAACTAACATCTTCCGTAGTCCAACTAACAACTTCGTTGGACTGCTAGTAAGATAAGATGATAGACACCGGCGAAATGTACATGGGTATGTGGCTTTTTGTTTTTTGATGGTATTGGAGAACTCCATTCATTGAATTATGGGTATAGCTTTGTAAAATTAATTACAGTGAAAAACATTTTAACGGGCATAAAAACTGACTGCGCTGAAAGGCAGGAAAATATCCGAGGAAAAATGAGCATGAAATAAGTCTGACGGGACCAGGACTCGAACCTGGGATCTTTCACTTTCCACACGGTTACTTCGTTCATTTAAGTTATCTAGCCAGAGCATTCATAAAAAAATCTCCAAAAACGGTTTGGAAGTTTGCTCAGCAGCTTCTTGGAACAAAGCATCCACCCGGATAATGGACGATTCCAAGTTCGAGTCCTCGAACTTTTCGTATCGTTTCTCTCTGAGAAACGTTAAAAAGGTCTGAAAAAATGGGTTACTTATAAATAATCCAACATTTGTGTTATTTTTAGGACGTAATATAGCCTTTGAATATGAATGACGTACTCATAGTATTTTGATGGAAAGGCTGAAAGGAATATAAATAGAAAATACAGTTTCAGAGATTACTCTGCAATTTTTATTATATTTCGGTGAAGCAGCTCTGGTGCCGTTGCAGAGATGATCCTCTATTGCTCCACAGGAGTTTCCGTGACCATCAGTTATTAAAAAAAACAAGAAGCTCCCATGCGACACCCTTCTTATCAGCACCTGCAACAAGCCTCCTCTTCCACATCCTCTCTCTTTTCCCATTCTCATCCATTTTCGCTATCATTTCCTCCCCTTTTCCTTTTCTCCATTTATCTCCTGTTTTTGAACGTTACCATCCATTCCAAACGCTGTGACACACGCAATTTATCGCCTGAGGGGGGAGTTCGCGAAATTCAATCGGTCGCTCACTGCTTTTCATTTTTATACCGTTTCCATTGATAACGGCCCCGTTCAATCGGCCTATTTTGCTCGCTTGTTTTTTGTGTGGGAGTTTATCAGGATGAGCATGCATGAGTGTGTGTTCCGCTTCCGTTATTCTTCTAAAGTTCTTCCATTTATTCTCTTAATAGGCAACTTTGTCTTGGTGATCAATTGCCGTTTTCAGTTCAGCAATACCTGGTGAGAGAATATTTTTTCTTTTCATCGCAGGTCACTGAACTCCAGAAGTGTGTCAGGCCTCAAAGCAAGCAGAAAATGTCTTCCAATGTTACCAAGTAATATTATACATTTATCAATAAAAATTGGGCAAAGATTTTTCTTCTGAAAAGTTAATAAAGAAACAAATTAGTTTCTTTGCAATGTGCTATTTCCGTCTTTCGCACTGGGCCAATAAAGAATCGCCTATCTGATACTAACAGTGCGCTTCTATGACGACTTTTGCTCTACGTGTTGCGAATTCTATGAAAGAAAAGCGGCACGGAAGTATCGTGCAATACAGATTTTACCATCGTAATATGAATTGTTAAAGGTGAGGCTATGAAATTACTTTTTTAACAAAGCAATCACCCATTGCTTGTAATCTCTACAGTGAGTAATAAATTACATGCAAGCATATATTTTATGATAATAAACTCCTTTGAAATCTCTTGGGTTTGCTAGCAGTAATCAATGATCCCCAAGAGTGAATAAATCAGTTTACACACTTATAAACACCTACTCTATATAAGCACCGAATAAAAGAAACTGAAATAACGGAGCTACATTGACATAAAGGCGCAAGGATGAAGCATTATTAAAATATTACTCATGGCGGAAGCTCTAAGATTTGAGACACTCTTTCTTCCAATATAAGATACTGGAAGGTAAAGAATGTAAAGCGACTGTGCACGTAATGGCGTGCAGCTAGGTAAATTCGTCGATAAATGAACATAAAGATAGTTGGGCAAGAACGGGACTAGTATCGTCCATATGCCACTCCAGACTTAATCTAACCAACACAGTATCTTCGCAGAACATAGAGACATTCCGTGTTGGGAGACTATGCAAAATATTCCAATTTTTCTTCGATCTAAGGTTCATTGCAGGGGACATTATTGCTTTAAATGCAAAACTACTTAAATGTAAATTATTTTTTTACTGGTAAACTCCCCCAAGCATGACGGAATTTCATTTAGTTTAAAAATTATCTATTATCGTATATATCTTGTCCTCCTAAGCAAAAAAACATTCTGCCGTAAGATCATAATGTTGTAATATATTTCTTACCGTTATTTATAATATTTATTCTACTGTTTTCAAGTCATGAAAGCGTACTTTACGTAAATTTGTAATAACAATTATAAGAAATGATTATCCCCGTGCACTTTTATGGGATAATTCATGAAATCAACATTCAAAAACAGCCTTAGTAGTTAAAGGGATGGATTTTTTATTTCCCAAATATTTTATGAAATTTCCGTGTGTCTTATCAAAATCCTCGAAAGTTCGGAAGTATATCAATGTTTTACAACTACAATAAGAATCTACGATCAATTTCCTTTCTTTTGGCACTTCTCTTGATTTCGTAGGACCATTGTTTCTAATTTACTTTTGTAAAAGAAACAACCTCTGCAGGTAACGAAAACCTATTTTACATATATTTCATATGGAAAAGTATACTAAATGATCATCCCCGTGCATTATATGGGATATCTCATGAAATCAATTTACAACAATTGCCTTGGTCGTCAAAGGAATGGGTTGTTTATTTCCGAAGAATTTTACGAATTTTACGTCTATTTTATCAAAATTCTCGCATTTTTAATTTATATGAATTATTCACAACTAAAATAAGATTCTATGATTATTTTTCTTTCTTGTTACACTTGTTTCAATTTCGTAGGACCATTGTTTCTAATTTAATTCTGTAAAAGAAACGACCTCTGCAAGTCATGTAAACGTAATTTACGTACATCTCTTATGGAAACGTATGTTGTGCTCCTCGGTTCGAACCTGGGCCTATATAGAGATGAGATTTTTTTTCTCACTGTTTCAGCATCGTAGAAACACAATGCAGTATGTTTCAGATCTATAAGTCAAGCCGTTTCTGAGATAAGCAGGGGGACGGACAGACGGGTGGACGGACAGACATTTACTTTTTATATAGTATATCTATGATTTTTGTAAAAAAACTTATGGCAAACTTAAACAATTCTTAAACTGAATTTTTGCCTCGTCTAAATTCTGCTACTCAATGGGAAATTTGAATTTCTTAGTTAATGCTCAGTTGAGTCTCTATTGCCAAAATATAAATGTTTAAAATTTTATCAAGCAATGACATGTTCCTATACCCTCTAGTGTACAACTCATGTTTGATGACATATGGCAATCTGAAATGATAGAATAGACTCGTAAATATAAATTATCTGCCTGGATGGAATTTTTAAATAAAAATTAATACTAATTGAAAAGGAAAAACTGAAGGACTTAACTTAAAGATAGTAATCAATTTTGGCAATTATAAAAATTTCAATTCTATCCAATACAGATGTGAAACGTTTCGAGTTTAATTAACTTATTGAAATTGTGAAGTCCTTTCCCATGTTCTGACCTTTTCATGTCTCCTACGGCTGCTGCCTCCGTTCTAAAGAGGTCCCCTTTCAGAATCCAAACTCGCCAAACCAAACCAAACTGAGCTCCTACTTCACTGGGAGGCACGCGCGAACTTTTCAAACAATTTCGGGTAGATTCTCGAAGAGAAATACGCAGGCGAGAGCGTCAGTTTTTCAATCATATTTACCGACATCAAAATCAAATCCGAGCTCTTAGGCTGCGCCGTGCGATACCCTCGACGCGCTCCACGTTTCGGCTGCAGGCATTCATACACGTTATCCTCGAATGCACACGAGTGCGTAATCGTGTATACCTGAGCACTTGCACCTAAATACAAATAAAAGGCTCGCTGACCTTACCACCTACATTCTACTCTGTAAATCGATAAACGATCTCTTTGTTCCCTCCACTCGTCTTGCCGACTCACTTAGTCCTCTTTTTCTCTTTCGCGTCCAAAGGCAACCGCAGCAAAGAGACACTCTACGCCACTTCACCTTTGAACTTCATTCGCCTCCCCATCTGCCCTTTGATATCCGGCCTTCTCCTCGTCTTCTTTCCTTCCTTCCCTTCATCACTTTCTCTTTTCAGCCGTCTCGTTACAAACGTGACCACACGTACATGTAGTCGATTTAGTGCGCTACCCCAAATTAGGCGTACATCCTCCGCCTAAAATGCAGCTATCACGTAGCGAAACCTGAGCGCCTGCGTTTGAATGACATTTTCCTATATTTGTTCTTATTGCTTCTGCATGCACGGGAGTTTTGTCTGCGAAAAAGAAGGCATTTCCCATCTATTAATGGTCTACGGCGAGATTAAAACTGTGGCTTGTTTTCGCAGTTTAGCTATTCGGTTTTGGATATTCTGTTTTAATTGTGCTTGATTTTAGCGAGGTGAAACGAGCACATAAATATAACATTAGTAATTATTATTCCTTTCCTTACATCAAAGTACAAAACAAAAAAAATTACTTTTAAAGGAATATAGGTACTCCATTAGTGTGTAATCGTCAGCATCGGGGTTACCGACTCTTTAGGAAATTGATGAAAATAAATAGAAAAATAATAATGAAAATGAAAGACACTTACGACCACAGAAAACAAACACTATACAGAAATAGCATACAAATAATATAAAGCATTGAATACATTCACGCAATTTTCTTTAACAAAAATTCAACATCTTCGTGATTCATAAGCCATTCTTGAACTGCTGTGATGTATATCATTTCACTAATAGGAGTAACGATTCATACTGGCAAAAAGCAAAGAAATTTGGACTTAAATATAAACACGAATGTCACTCTGTCATATCAGCAATATCCAAATCAATCGTGTTACCTTCGCATTCAAGGTTAGCTCAAAAATATGTGATAAATTCACGTTTTACTAATTTTAGTAATTCTTGTCGGATTAGAAAAGTGCTCTTCCATCCCATGACTGGCCATAACAGTTTTGTACTCGTTCACAATATCATTGCATTGCAATATACTTAAATTCATATCGCCAATTACTAACAAGTTGTTTACATGCACTCTAACTTGGATTCCATCTATTTCGCATAAACTGCTGAATTGGCAATAAATTATACCTATAAACTCCAATAATGGAAATGGAAAAAGAATTACTAGGACTAATGGTTACTTGGATCATATCTGCTGATTGCAAATCACAAAGTTCGTTATAAATACACGAGTAATTATCAACAACATATACAATCACTCCTCCAGCTCTCCTTTTATTATTTCATTTCGCAAACATCTTCAGTGTCCACATCAACTGATGTGCATTAAGCTCATAATTATCAATCAAATTTCAGAAAGAACCATCGCATTGGGAAGCCCATGCAAGGAATTTCAATACAATACAAAATTATCAAAAGTAGCACGAAATCTTCTTATATTTTTATGTATAACTCTAAATTTGCTGTTTAACTTTCAAATCATTTGTACAAGCAGTTAAAAAAAATATATTACTCAAATTATAATTTACTTAAATCGTTCATGCTTATCAGGACAATTGCTGACTCCTTTTCTGTATTCCTCATTAGAATTTTATCTCTTATCCAATAAGATGCATAAGACTTTGTCATCTTAGCCTCCCGAGCAACATTGAAGACCCTCCGCCTACCAGGACTCAACATCTCCTTAATGTAAATTGGGGCATCAAAGGGTGGGACTCCTTCAAGAGCCAAATTCCGCATAGAATAATTCCTCTTTACTCTGCGTTTAGTCAAAAAATCCTCCTTCATTCGCTGGCTGAGAAACTTCACCTGCATCCCTCCGGCCAAACCATTCGGTTTAGCTTTTAACCTAAAGCAATAGTCGATGCAATTTACATTAACATCCAAATCCTCGCCGATTTTGCACACTACGGACAGAAGGTTTTCATTTTGTCGGAAAGGAACACCATAAATCTCGATGTTATTCGTTCTCGATATTTTGTTGCAAATCCTCCATAGGTATAATTTATGTTCTCCACAATCTGCTTTCTAAGTAACTTATTATCATTTCTTAAGGTCTCAATTTCTTCATAACATTGTTTCAGTTTCTTTCCTTGCTCTTCAACTTCCTTAATACTTTCTTCCAATTTTTCGCATATTTTATTAATAGGGTCATCTAAGTTTTTTCTACCTTTTTAACCTCTTTTTTTAATTATAGAAAAAGTGTGTTAATATCCCCAAACGACTTCACATCACTAGCACTTTTCCTCGTTTCCACCGTCTTTCCTTCAGACTGCCGGCTCTGTCTACGTGATGAGTGACAGTCTGAGCATATCCAATTCTGCATACTGGCCCGAATTCCTTCTATATTGTCTTTAGACAAAGGATTTACAACACTGGCCAACTTGCGTTGGAACTCGTGACAAGTGACAAGGCAATTAGAACTCAACATAGATAAATGTTCAGTAATGAACTTCTTCCCAAGGAAAAATAATGCCAACGATTATACGTACAGGGTCCAAGGTAAAACTTTATCAACAGTAGAAACGGTGAAATACCTTGGAGTAACCCTCACTAATAACTTAGGCTGGGGTACCCACATCCATAAAATATGTGGTCGAGCGCTTAGAAAACTTATTTGTGAAGAGAATTTTCGGTGGAAGCGATAAAAAAGTCCGTGAGAGATGTTACTTTGCGTTGGTCAGGCCTCACTTGGAATATGCGTGTAGTGTATGGGACCCTGCAGAGAAGTGTTGTATTCGGGAATTAGAAAAAGTGCAACGGAAGGCGATACGTTTTGTAAAGAATTGTTACGACAAGACAGTGAGTGCAACGCAAATGCTTCAGGACGCAGGATGGGAATCTTTAGAAAATAGAAGGCTTAGACAAAGACTAAATCCCCTTGATAAATTTAGACAAAGCACGTTCGTAGATGATGTAGCTGACATAATGCGCCCCCCATGTTACATAGGTCGTTCAGAAACTGCGAGAAAGATCACAGAAGTAGATGCTAAAACGAATCGATACAAGAATTCATTTTTTCCGCGAACGATACGCGAAAGTAATAGATTAGCGAAGTAAATTCAGTAAATTCATGGTGCTTGCACCCCCTGCCATACGCCGAAAGGCGGCTTGCAGGGTACCAATGTAGATGTAGATGTAGACAAGTGATGAAGACTGTGCTACGGGTCGAAGCATTACACACTCTCATGTTGCAAAGGGTTATATAAAAGGTTATTAGGTGGTCGCTGCTTACTTAGATGAATCACTGTAACATTAAGACTAATAACACTAAACACTATGAATAACATCAGTATCACTATTAATAAAAAACGCTGGAAATTTTAATACCTGAAATAACACACGGCCTTGAATCTGCACGCAAATCGAGAGCACATCTGCTCACAACGACGGTCGACTGAAGAGAAGTAATTTAATAAAGTTCATTGTTATTACCATGTATTACCATTTAGTAAGCTATCCCCAATACAATAGAATATACAATTATATAATATAAAATAATTAAATTACTCTCATACGAACAATATCCAAAATTAAGAAATTATTATTTGAATCACAAATTTTTTAAATTTTAAACGCTTGCTATTTTAAGTGGTTTCATTGCGTAAATTATCTCTAATAGAACACTAACTAATTTCTCTAATCAAAGAGAAATAAGAACAACTTATATACGCTACCACGGGATTTAATACAGACGACCAAGGATTCTACGCTTAGCAGTATTAGTTGATTTATCTAAGTTTATGGCTGTGAACATTTTTAACAACCACTTTGAAGGGCAGTATACTCAGTAAAGTGTGGTATTGCTGATTCTTAGTGATATTTTCTATATTGTAAGCACTGCGTTTTGGCTCTTCTCCTACTTGCAACGAAATATACGATACTAGTAATAAGACATAGTTATGGATAGTGATATCTACGGGGGAAAAGAAACACGACTGTGTTCACTCATTAGAGAATTGTTTGAGCTCCCATCGTCCGCTGAAGATAAACTTACAACTTGCACTCAATAACTTCTTAGTTGCCAAAATACGTACATTCGTAATAATAGCCTTGCATATCGCAGCCACTGAGAAGCCCCTATATTGTTAATTAACATTTTGGTAGTTTGCAAGAATTCCCATAAAACGTTCTCAAAGAAGCAATGTGAAAGAGACGCGGCATGGTAGATTGATAGAATTGATTAGAATACCTGCTCGGAAAGTGGGAGACGTGGGTTCTAGTCCCTCTCGTGTCGTTTTTATACGACATTGAGCACAATATAATTTTAGCTTCATTCCGCACGCAACTAAACGACTTTTGTGATGATTTTGAAAAAAGGAAATAATTAATTAAGTTCAGTTGAAAATTCCCGGTCGACCGCATCGCCCATCAAAATTAATAAAGAAATCAATTCAATGGTTATATTTAGGAAGCTGAGTTAGCTATTCATTTTTGATGTGAACGTTTACGATAATATTTGGATTTACGGTAAATAAAATGATACATTTGTACATTACTTATTCCGATTACTTCTGAAAATGCATTTTGAAAGTGGAAAACACGTTATACTTCCGTTGCATATTTCTCGATTTTGTTGATAAGTAAAATCTTCATTAGTATAATTCCATATAATCAGGTATAAATCTTCATCACTATAAAATACATAATTTCAGTTTGCATGAAACAACATAGATCAACTTGAAATCATCGTCCCTCATAAATAGAAATGCATTCATTTTGGAGAGGTTACGCTTTACCTGAAAATAAATTGAAAAATGTTTCAAAAAGGTCGATCACAAATGATCAATTTGGTCCTGATTTCTTGGCAACAGTGATCCATCGTCTTATAGGATTGTGAAAATGGAGTCAGTAGTATGAAAGGCGTGGGACTCATAAGGATATGTCTCTCTGTTATTAATAGCAGAAATAACTTTCTTCGCCTCTGAAGAATTAAGGATTTCGGCTAAGAGAAGGAATTTTTAGTTCTGTATCAAAATATCAGAGTGAATAAATGTACGGAATGTAAGATTGATAGCTTGCTGAAACTGAATTTTTCTACGAAAGAAATGAAGAAATATACAGTCCTCATCAGGTTTTTCCCCCATCTCTGCTGTGCCCTCTTCCATTCATCCGTCTTGGCGCAATATGCTTCCTTTATTCCGACTGCCTCAAAGTTCCAATTTATTCCTCCAAGTCCTGGTGGAAAATTAAAGATGGCCTCACAGGAGTCCCTTGGAGCTTCTGTGAGCACTCGAGTGAGGGGACGGATTAGGAGAAAGGGAAATATTGAACGACGACGGCAATGAGGCGATTATAGAGGGAGTGGAATGTCGATGGACGAAGAGATTTTTACGACAGATGGACTCTTTAAGGGGGAAATCAGGTCGAGCTAAATGAAAGATTCCCAAATAATGACGGAGGGGTGGGAACGATGACAATATACAATCAGGACCAAGAATACCGTTGCCTAATACTGTGTACCCAAAACTGTATGAGGAAGTTTCACTACCTTGCAAAGCTCTAGGAGAAAGCGAGTATTTTTTCCTATCACGTTCTTCAAATTCGCATTCCGTAAGGGCAGAGTTCTGTATCTATATGTTACTCAATCGGAAATTTGGATTTATTTGTTCATGCACAGTTGAGTATTCATAACCAAAATATAAATTATTAAAATTTCAGCGAGAGATGAGTTGATTCGGTGCTTTCTTTCTGGTTATGGAAGAGGATCATATTATTTTTAATCTTTTCCTGCACAAACATTTTCGATAAATGAGATGTTTACATAATATCATAAAATGTATTTCAAATGCTATATAAGCTTCGTTCGCCGAAATTCAGCAGAAAGTAGAAAAGAATCAAACCATTGAATTTTAAATTTCCCATGTAAAACTCAATTTCCTCATTTCTCGCATTATTGATTTATAAGACATGCGCGGATTATACAACTTGTTTAGTACCGTCTTTGTCGTCATACTTAGCTTGTATTCATCTAGATAATTGATTTAAAAATGTTACTTCGTTAGTTATCAGCGATCGTTATGTAAATATTTGTTGTATTTATAGCTTTAAACTGTGATTAAATGATCATTTAAATGATACACACGACATATTTAATAAAACTGTACTGATACTATAATGATATCAAATTTCATTGTATTATGAATCCGATGTTTATTTGAGATATTGAACTGTAGTAGTTTTTGAACGAAAGAAGTTCAAATTCGACATATAAGCGGATGAAACTGCTCGGAAACATGACAGCACCTCACGAACTCCGGTGCATTACACCTGTTAGATTTGGACCCGACCAGGCAAATCGCAAACTTCTTTATCATCATTCTTCTTATTAATAATATTAAAACCATAATATCTACATCATAGCTTTACAAATATGTATTAAGGGTATCAAAACACAATTTTTATTCAGAACAGGAGTAACAAGGATAAATAATGAGAAAATTGAGTAAGGAGTACCTCTGCGAACGAAAATAATTAACGGGAAAGGAAATACTTTAATATCACTTAAACAAAGAGAAACGTTACGTAATGAAAAGTATTGAGTGCGCTTTAACAGATTAAGCTTTCGTGTGGATCCATAGAGTAAAATTGAATTTTGGAACAGAAATCTTACAGAAATGCCACATCAAAAACAAACGTTCTGATTTAATTTGACGATCTAATAAGGGCGAAAACACAGAGGAGTCCCGGAAACCCTATCCGAACGCCAGATTATCTGCGTTTCCCAACCTAAGGAAGGAAAGCGACGAGAACAGCGAAGAAAACAGTCGGATTGAGAAGAAAATGATGGAGGGAAAGGAACACGAAGGAAAAATGGTGGAAAGGCTCTAAAAGGGAGTGAAGGAAGAAGTACGTGGAGATTTAGGGTGTGAGTGGGTCGATAGAAAAGGCTGCAGAAGGTGTCCTCCGGAGTGACAGTGTATTGTTAGACAAAAGAAGAAATGGAAGTGCAATAAAAGAGAGATAGAAGGTGACAGATTAAATGGGAAGACACGTCGGAGTTCTCAAGGCGAGATGAGAAAGGAAAGTTGGAAATCAGAACGAATCATGTGATCGAAGGCGAAACACGTGAGGATTTCTCTTACTTGGCTTCAAATTTGGTAAATCATTCCCGAAAACGTATTCAATATACTATATCCGGAAAAGAAATATTTCTTCCAAGAGTTCATGTGATTCATAGAAGAAGATTTTGTTAGAATATGAATTATATTCGTATGGACATGCGCTCTATTCTCCCTGTTGCGTGCACATCCGTTGTGTATTAGCCGATCACTCGTTATGTTTACGGGCTCTGAAACAGATTAATATGAAAGAAAAAATATCCTGCAAATGCCCAATATCTTTTATACTAGCGGTGTAATAATTTCATCCGATCAATATATCTCTTATAACCACCATTTGACTTTGTTGTTAGGAATATACAGGTTAAAAAAAACTTTAACTTTAACACTAACAAGGACAGATAAATAAGTTTGAGATCAAATTGAAACGATTTATCTAGATTCGGATTATTCCGATAATAAGTCAAATTTAGGAGATGAGTGCACGGTTTTAAGCCACTCAAAAATTCCCAAGGAGAAACGGACATGAAAAAAGTCTGACGGAATTGCCGGTCGGTTGCTCTATCCATTGAGCTATCCCGCCAGAACATTTCTCCATGCCGTTTGGGAGATCCAATCTCAATGGTGGCAGAAAAACAGATAAGAAAAATACATGTATTACTTGTGAGTAAAACAAACATAGTCCAGTGCATAACTAGCCACACGCTAAAGATAAGTACTATAAGTATAAGTATTTGCGGTAGATGGGCATTCATATTATGGTTTAGCTGCTCGCTATTAACTAATATTCAGGTATCAAAGCAAAATCGAAACATGAGGTAGCTCAAATTATTATCTGGGTATCCTATATCTTCCTTATGGAGTAAAAGTTAACATGCCCTGGCATCGAAACAAGGTTCAATTTAGAAGTTCTTAACCATAAATATGAACTACACCCATTAATCCTATTCATTTTCCGAGTTTTAGCCATTTGGCTCTTCGGAATGTGCCCCGAAAAAAAAGCTTCAGAATTTATTTCCTATATATTCCCGAAACTGTTTCCCAATCGATACTTACAAAGCACTATATTGTGAAATCAAAATTGAATAGAAAGGCTTATAACGTTACAACTGATACACGGAGATACTTTGGGGGCTCCAACTTCTGGCCTATCGTAATGAAACCTCGTTAAAATTAAGAGAGGGCCATTAGGGGACCGAAGTAAGCATCCATTTTGTTTCAAAAGCCTATCATTCAAACCTGTGCTATTCTACCTGGTAGATTTTCTTAAAATGGAATTTTAATACCCGCGGGGCCCTAAAACATACACAATTAGCTAAGAATCCGTCAAAATCCATACGGGCCGCTACTGAATATTCAGGTTGGCATTGAAAGATTGAGGATCTCGGATGACTTATTCCAAGTTTCCCTATGTTTTACAATTGGAGAGCTTTTCGAGGGGCCAAATGTCGAAAGCAAGGAAACTTTTGATTTTAGCGATGCCTATACATATATAGAAGATCTCTTTCCTGTGTGGAGTCACCTATGTATAGGTGGACTGTTTCAATAAGTCCAGGGGTTTACTTCCAAAAAATTACTTCTGAGAAAAGAAAGCGGCCTGGGTTGGCCAACCAATGGCAGTATTACTTTGTATGGTTGTCTATTACATTTTGCTACCTCTACTTTTAACTACTCCTACAGTTTCAAGCAGAATTCATTTCAGGAAGTGCATCAAATTAAAAATGCGCAATGTCCACGTGTCGTCCGCTGCGAACGAAGAAAAAAATGACAATCTGCTTACGTAAAAAAATAATCACATGTCAGCCGTCGCCAGTTTTGTGACGAAATTCAATCGGGGGACGCGATAAGTCTGAGAACATATTCGCAGCAGATACGCAATTTCCTTAGATAAGGAATTAAATGCCTTTAAATTTTGTTTACAAACCCTGGAAGTATTTACTGACCTAGCGTCCAAGCTAGGATCATTTTGGGAGATGTCTCTTCTGTACAAGGTAGAAAGTCACGTCCTCTAACTACAGGCTAAATTTTAATTTCCTATGTTAGCGGAAATATCTCATATAGTTTTCGAAAAACCGTGCAATCCACTCTTATGGGAAAAAATCGTTCTCAGGGGCCCTATAGGATCTAACCCATGACAACTAGGATCGATATCTCTCTTTTTCTCTAGTTAAATGGTCGGGGTCTTTATGTAGAAAAACCACCGAGTAAGTGACGCTTTCCGTTTAGCCTGAGGATGAATTAAAGGTTTTTGAAGCAGAAATCTTAGTAACCTTATTATACTTCCTTGTAACAATAATAATTTATTACGTCACAAAGCATGAATGTACACAGAGAATATTCTGTGTTGAATCGGTGACATGTCAAAGTTTAAGTACAAATGACTACATTACATAAAAAAGCTATTTTAGTGACAGATATTTTACAAAGGAAACTTGAATTAAATTTAAAAAGGAAATTAACATTGTAAAGCAATTTCTAACATATACAAGTACATCATTACTAACTAATACCGCACATAAATATATCCAACAGGATACATCCTTGTCTAGTAAGCAATCATCTACTGAATTGTAACACTTATTTAACAATATTTTTAAAGGAAATTTACATCGTTAAACAATTTTAAGCATATACAAGTACATCATTACTAACTAATACCGCACATAACTATATCCAACAGGATACATCCTTGTCTATGAATAGTATTCAGTAAATCAAAAAGCTTAAACTATTTAAATTAGACTTGTGAAATAATGTATTTAATGTATAAAATGCTACTCGTATGTGAAGAGTTCAGTTATTTGGCGTAGGTACGTATGATTCAGATACGCGCTGATAGATGGCAGGCGAGCATATACGTTCTCCAATAACTTAATATGGCGCAGGGGTTTGAATTTACTTTATTCATTACTTTTTGGCTATTTGGAAAATATTTTAGCTTATTGTAAGAGTTTTGTACTAGTTGCTCTACGAAAGTGATCCATTTTCGGACCAGGAATGGCAAAATTGAGGTTGAGGATGTTAAGTAAACATGTCAAATTGACGCGCCTATTGATCTGTGTATATCGATACATCGATAGTATCGATTACTTAACAGAGGAAATAATTGTATTTAAGATATTTAGTGAAAGCGGACGTGTTACAAACTGGATTTTTGTATTCGTTTCATGATGCTAATTGTAATCTTTTAATTATCTGTAATGTGGATTTTAGCCTGAATATTGCGTTTATTGCCAATTTATTAAAAATAATGTAGGAAGCTTACATAAGAGAGAAAAATACAATTTTATTTGATTTATTTTACAGCTCCTTTTCATTCACTAAAATATTTTGTATGGTTTTCAAATTTTAGATTTTATAACTCATAAAGGAGATATGCTATCTTTTATAATCGATCGACGAAGCCTTTACCTCCTCCTTTATGCTATTAGCAAATAAAAACAATCCGGTATGTCAGTTCGTCCAAGGGTAGTATTTCAACAACGTTTTTAATTCGGAAGTATATGAATTTCTCTTTAGCTATAGAATCAATTTATCTTTGAGGTTCACGGCTGATGTCTGGCAAGCCATATTATGAATTAAAATCTAAAGAATCATTTTTAAATATTTTGGTTTGCATAATATATCCGATCTTTTTACGCGTTACAATATTAAAATAGTGAATTAAATGGGGATCGCCTGAAAATCAGGACGGCTGGATCCTCTAAAGTCACTGATTTCATAGATCTATTTAGTAATTAATCGTAAAATAATTCAATAATTTCAGTGAGACTTCAGTGCGGCTGGAGGCAAGGATTTATTTTTGAAATGAAACTAGCCAAGGAATTACTCGTTACTTCTTATCCATATACATTAAAGAGCAAGTAGTATGTTAACTGGTCTAATTACATGTTTGGCTGCACATTTTGGTCTATTGTGATCATTATAATTACGATCGTGCATGAACATTGTATTTAACATTGTTCTTCTATAAATTGCAATTTCGTAGACCTACTTTGTTCTGTAGATGATGCTTTTTGGGTATTTTTTACACTTTACTTATAGTTTGTAGATTTGTTTCGATTACTTAACTTCTAATCAGAATCTGTCTTCAGAGCTCTTCAACGACAAATAACGAAGGCAAATATTACAAATACTCTCCTTTCTATACTACTTATTCGATATTGAAAATCCCTAAGAGGTTCTCTTCCTCCCTTTCGGAAAATACAGCAAGAAAACGCATCAAATACGGGATCGGTTGGGGAAGATAAGGTGCAGGAAACAGGGTCACGGAGGAAGCAAATCCTTTTCTTTTATATGAGAGAACGGTAACGTCCTACGTTCGTGCGCTCTCTGCCTTCGAAGTGGCGAATAACAGTCGCTTTTTCTCACCCCTCACTTTTCCTTCCCTTCTGGTGCATCTCGCATCGCCTCCAGCTGTGGGAAGGGAAACATTTTTTTCCGCAAGGGATACAAAACGATGCTTGTTGGCTATTTGAAGCGTGATTCCGGGCGATGAAAGCCAGAGGAAGCACTGTTTTGCTCACGCTGCCCAGGAAATGGAGGGAGGATAGGTACCGAACAGTCTTAGCTGAAGAGATGCTAAAATGGAATTTCATTCGAGATAGAGCTGGTTGCTGTAAGATTCACAATCCATGATCCACAATTTCAGGATTTAAAAAATGAATTTCTTGGTTATTAGGGAATGTAGTGTTTTTATTTCTACTATTTGTTTACATCTTTACTTATCTTTACTGACAATCGCGGTATTCATGCATTTCGTTTTAGCTTGGAGGAAGATTTTAACCTAGAGTTGGGGTGGCTAAAGTAGTCGGAGTTAAAGATCAGAGGTAAATTGTCGTAGCACATTATCGTGCATTCACATTAAAACTAAATTAGGTTCTTTAGCTTATACCAGGGTTGGCAGTGTTTCAAACCGGTCCGCCGTTCTTCTTGAAGTGTTTTGAATAAATTTCGTTTTCAGAAATTTGTGTCGTTACATATAATACTGCATCAGAAATCTTGCATATACGTTTATCATATTCTTCTTTTGATTTTAACTTAATTTGTGTATGGAATACTATCTTACTCTGCCTGAGTAGTTTTGAGTAGAAATAGGATTGAATTAACGGAAAAAATCAGAGCTTAAGTTGTNTATTTCTTACCATAATCTATAATATTTATTCTACTATTTTCAAGTCATGAATGCCTACTTAACGTACATTTATTATAAAAGTTATAAGAACTGATTATTCAACAATGGCCATAGTCGTCAAAGGGATGGTTGCCTATTTCCAAAAAACAACTTTACGTAATTTCCGTGTATTCTATCAAAATCCTCGAAAGTTCGGACGTATGTATCAATATTAAACGACTAAAATAAGAATCTGTGATTATTTTCCTTTCTTGTTACACTTGTCTCAATTTCGTAGGACCATTGTTTCTAATTTATTTTGTAAGAAAAACAAACCTTGCAGGCAACGAAAATCTATTTTACGTACATTTCTTCTAGAAAAGTATACTAACCGATTATCCTCTTGTATCTATATGGGATGACTTATGGAATCAATGCTCAAAAATTACCCTGGTCGTCGAAGGGATGGGTTGCTTATTTCCGAAAAATGTTTAAGAATTTTACGTGTATTTTATCAAAGTTCTCACAATTTCGAATTTATATGAATAATTCACGACTAAAATAAGATACTATGATCATTTTCCATTCTTGCGACACTTGTCTCAATTTCGTAAAAGTATACTGATTATCTCCGTGTTTTTTATGGAATAACTCATAAAATAAACGTTCAACAATTGCCTAGGTCGTTAAACGCATGTAGGTATATGCAGAATTGATGCCTTCCTGGTGAGTAGCTTGTGTAAACTCTCTTCGGGTGAACACCAGGTAAGTTAAGGGGACACTGAACTCTCCATCGTTTCGATGGCCGACTCTGCCATCTTCTTCATGGTTGCTGAGGTGCCGTGCAAAAAATGTTTTGGCCCGGTATATATACCAAATGCCAATCTGAGTCTCTCCTGATTGGTCGATTATTGGCCAATCAGGGTTGAGCGGTTGTTTATTTTCGAAAAACGTTACGAATTTTCCGTGAATTTTATCAAAGTGCTCGCTATTTCGAAATTATATATTTTACGATTAAAATAAGAATCTATGATCATTTTTATTTCTTGTGACACTTGTCTCAATTTCGGAAAACCATTATTTCTAATTTAATTTCATAAAAGAAACAAATTCTACTAGTCAAGAAAACGTGTGTGTTTTTTCTGAGGGTTTCAACATAGTAGAAATACTATGCAGTTTGTTTTAGATCTCTAAGTCGAGCCGTTTCTGAGATAAGCAGGGGCACGGACAGACGGACGGACAGACAGACAGACGGACGGACAGACAGACATTTAATTTTTACATATATTATGCTTTCAATCAATTCTGTAGTTGTGACACTTGAAAATTATGGAAACGAATTAAATAATTAAATCGAAATACCCCTATTAAAAATGCATAAATTCAATTGAATCGACGTTTAATTTCACCGAAAATTAAACTTCAAACAATTTTATCCCAAAATAAACGATTTAATGACATTCCTTTGGATCTTTCTAAATGAGGCTTTAATGAGTATTACCAACACTAACGCTTTTTGATGAAAAACCCAGTTTCAGAAACCGCACTTCTGTTTTTTCTTTTGGCAGGTAGAGGAAGAAATCGTGCCAAAAAAGAAAGAGGAAAATAAACTTCACAGGAGAAATAATAAAGGCCTCGAGATTAAAGAGATGAAGGCGAATAGAAGGCGGAAAGAGAGAGAAAGTTGGTGCGAAGAGTGACGAAAAAATGGAAGGAAACCCACGGAATAAAAATGAGAAAAGGATAGCACAAAAAGAAAGTGGACCCGAGATGAGAAGATGGGAGAGAGAAAAAGTCCGGGGTCGAAATATTAAGGTGGCCGGTGGAGGAAAGCCGGCGTGGGAGTGTGGGGGATGATGGAGCAGCGGAGTGAAGGAAAAATTGAGTGTGGTGGCGGGAAAATGGCGTGAAAGAACGATGGTTTTAAATGAGGTGAGAATATAGAGTAGATGATTAATAGGACGGATAAAAATATAGCCGGGAATTTGGAAAGAATAGGGAGGTGTAGATTACAATTAGGATTGATGGATATTTAGAGGAATGACGGAGTGAAATTAAGCATTCGAGAAAGTTAAGAAATTTATCAAATAATGAAGAAGGTAAAGTAAAAACGCTGAAGAGCTGCCAACCCTTGTAAATGATAATTGATTCGAAAAATCAAAGATCTATGATTAACTCGCATTTCTTAATTATAAACAGTTATGTTGGAAGATCTAAAAATATTAAACTTCCGAAAATGGGTGAGGATGACTTTGCGCAAGATGATGCGCACCCAGGAAAAAACCCAAGGAAGAATGGGCTTGAAAAAAGTCTGACGGGACCGGGAATCGAACCCGGGACTCCCAATTAGCCGGTCGGGTGCTCTGTCCGTTGAGCTATCTCGGCAGAACATTTCTCCAAGCCATTCGGGATGTTTTTTGGGCCAGGGTGTCCCGAATGGCTTGGAGAAATGTTCTGCCGAGATAGCTCAACGGACAGAGCACCCGACCGGCTAATTGGGAGTCCCGGGTTCGATTCCCGGTCCCGTCAGACTTTTTTCAAGCCCATTCTTCCTTGGGAAAAATAAACTTCTTTGACTTCACAGTTCTTTTGTACGAAACTTCTCATACGATACATTTGAATATTATAATAAGTCTTCTATACATTTCCATAACCTCGTTTACCTCTTTTATTTTCAATCAGTGATTACTGTTGCCTCGTTTATCTACCTGAGGCATTAAATACTAGACTGCAACGCTTAGTTAATTCTTGTGTAAGATTTATATTCGATGTAATGAAAACCGAACGTATTAGTCCATATTTAAGTGAATTAGGTTGACTGAGGACTAACTTGAGACGAAAATACCTCTTAGGTGCACTCATTTACTCCAAGCTCAGAACAGAAAGAGACAACTATCTACTCGAGAATTTTTAATGTAGACCTTCACTCAGCTACCGCTCAAACGTAACAACTCCTGACGATAACTTTACATAAAACTACCGCTATCCTAAGACCTTTTATTGCCCTTGCCATTAATCTTTGGAATACTTACCAAATAGTAATAGTAATATTGTAAGAAATACAATATGATAGCAGAGAAAATTTTCCTTGTGCTCCAAGGAAATAATCAAAATATAAGGACAAATTCTAGACATTTGATGATTAGCAAAAATTTGAGAAATTCTTGATTTGATAATTCTTGAATTCTTGAGCCTTCTTCGATCAAATCGTTCTTGCAATCACTTTAATTTCCAGCAATTAGCGTTAGAAATATATATAGTGACAGACTTGGACGCATTTTATTCAATTACTTAGAAAAAGGATATTAAGGGAGCTCAGAGTTATTCGTAGAAGACTTACTGGGAAACTTGGGTTCGAGTCCCAGATATGTCGCTTTTTTAACACTTATTATTCCTTGGGATTAAGCCGCATGGCTCCACCGTGCAAAACTACTTTTCCTTATTACTTCTAACTTTTAAACCGACAACTTTATCTACATCTGACTTACTTTTCTTAAACTGAATAATTCCTTTGTTTCTAATCATTAATCTCTTGATATTTGATACCCATATTTTCTGCTTTATTTTATATCCTTTAGTCATTACGTGTAGGAGATAAAGAACAACCTTCACTAACTGTATTCACTATTTATCCACGTTATAATAATCGGTTAACATCCTACATCGATCTGTTCTATTAAATAAATAGTTTTAACTAATCGTGTATCTTTACAATCTAACAATTCCTTTGTGCTCCATAAAATTTGGCCATACGTCCCGTTTTTGGCCCTTCCTTCCCGTCCAAATCATCTACAAATATACATACGTACTTTGTCCCGTCAAAATCTACAACAAAAGATGTGATTTTTATCAAATTCAATCGCAAAATATATGCAATTCAAATTTTCGGCATAATTAAAGTTCAGCTATACAGCATATTTAAATCCAACAAATAATCGAACGTTTTTTGGTACATTTGGTTAAAATTGTGATTTATTAAATTTACAAAAAACTACTTTGAGTTTACGGTGAAAAACGTTATCTTACAAAAATGACCGTATCTCACCTTTAATATTAATTAATCCTCTGGGCCACGTAATTTAATTGTGCGCAGGAATTACTTTTCTCTGGTTAAAATAAACTTTCCACCGACAAAAACGCCAAGAATTACTTCAAATAATGTCTACATTGAAGTAATGAAAGCATCTCTCGAGAAAAATCAGATTAAAATAATTGTCCATTTTAATGATGGGAAATGTACCGTTTTCAACGGTATGGAATATGGCCAGACAAATTATTCTCAATTCTGGAAGAATTAACGAGATAAACGTACATATTCTTATTAAATTAACTTCTATGGATGAGAGAATCACGTCATTAAGTAAACTCATAACCACAACAGCCACCTCTTTCTCTTTGTAAACCAAAGCGATCTTTCCCATTACTTCCCTTGATTTCCCTGTATTCAGCAGTATTGCTCTGCTTTTTTAATTGAATGGCATCTTCGTTGTAAAAACTTTAGACTACTTTGCTTTATCGCAATTTTTCTCTTATATAGAGATTCATTAACATTTTCCCTTGAGTTGTTTTATGAAACTCTTCTAGAACTTTGCCAATACCCACTACTTTGTTTCCTTTCATATTATGCAGTCTACTTTAAACTCCAGTATCTTATACACCAGGTTTAATATCGTCTTAATCTTCTTCTTGCTCCATCTCTATCTTTATATTGCCAAGTTTCATGCGTTTCCCATAGTGTCTTCTCGCAGCACATCCCTTCCAACTTTCTTTATTCATGTTTTCTCCGCTATTTTTATAGTTACCACTACATTCTCAGTTTTATTCGCTGTCGAATATGTAACCTATTTTCAAAATAGATCGACTCTCCCATTTTATTCAACGTCTCCATTTCATCTCATTTTCACTTCCACCACATATTGAAATCTAATTCCATTCTCTATTGGTCATAGGTAACGTTCCAAAATAGCAATACAATTCATAAACATTTTTTCCACCAATATAGATTAAATAACTTTCTTTAATGTCCTTCGTCTGGGCTAAATAGGGTATTAGTTACATGGAGGTGATTCATTTTACACAATAACTTAATCTTTTTTCCTTTGTTTCTTTGTCTTAATCTGAACTCATCCCATTGTATAGAGTCAACGTTTAGCTCAAGTTCTCAGAAAATGCAAACATCCTTCCTAGTTAATTTTTTACATTACCGAAATATTAATTTTAGAAATCTATTGCTTTCTACATGTGAAGTGAATGAGAAAAATGTTGATAGTAATAAAGGTGTTCTGCACCATTCACGTTTTCAAACATTGGTGTGGTTCATGCCAGATGGCATGGCATTTGGTATGCAGAAATATTTTTTCCTTGCCATATTTAGCTCTTCAAAATAAAAATGAGTCTTTTACAGGAAAAAATTAATTTATTTTACCCATAGATCCGGAGTTTGCATTAAATGATTCATAACTACAATAAAATTTAATTCAATACGAAGTATTTGGGTCAGTTGTAAGGGTTTATAGATGTACTTTCGGAATGTCAGAGATTCCGTAGGAGAGGATGTGTGCAAGTCCGAATCGGATAAATGCGGCTGACGGCATGAGACACAGATGGTATTGGGGGAGCGGAGCGGGGAATGGGGGGGGGGAGAAGGAGGGTGGGAGATTTGAGAGCCCCCTCTATCTAGTAGAGAAAAATGACATTGGCATGAATTTGGGATACTCAGAAAGTATTCTCTGAATCTTGAATAAAATGCATTTCCTCGAGTTAAGTTTGAGTAAAGGTCGAGTAGTAAACGAAGCCCAGAAAAAGAAGCGATACAATTTCAGCGCAGTCTTGCAGATTTTTAGGAATATCACTGAAAGTATACCTATGAAGAGTATTTCTGAGAAATCAGGAGTAAAAGGGCATTTCCTTGCACTCATTGCATATTATCATCACACAGCCAACGACTATGCTATCTCAGAATTCATTTTAATATATGGAATAGTATTTATTTCGTGTACTGGTACAGCCCACGTGAATTTCCTCATTACTACAGCATAGTTTGAACATCGAATATTACTAGGGAATAGTTCGAACAGTAGATAGCCCTCAATGAGTATGTGTTAATTGAAGAAATAGATAGCGATTCGGAAGTGGAAATAAGCGGAGAAAAGACTTTTTGGTGCAAATGAGCGTCGCAATCATATCAAATGAAAATTCTGAATTCTTATTCTCCATTACATTTTCTCTACATCAGAGGAGTCACACCAGTCACTGCTGCGGCAGTTGAATTGCTACATTTACCGCCAAACGAATTCAGGTGGGCCGCATTATCTCTCTGGATTTTTAATTTTAGGGTCTTTGAATATTTGCTAAAATATCAAATGAGTAAAAAATTTTATTATCAAATTGATTTGGCTTATTTCACTATTAGGGAATGATTTTTTGAGGTTTGAAAAGCTGCAGAGAAGGAGAGGAGAAAACGGCAAGTAGATAAACTGTAGAATGAAAAAAATGGAATAGCAGAAAGTGTAAATAAAAACAGAAAGGAACGAAAGATACTGGAAAGTGCTGAAAAATTAATGGGAATGGTTGAAACAGATGAAAAGAAATGGGTGGATAATGGAATAAAAACTAAAAATGATTGAGAAGAGAAGAAACCTGAAAAATTCTTCGAAAGATAAAGATTAATTACAACACTAGGTTCTGAGAAATTTAATAAAAAGGGAAGCTAGGAGAGCCAAAAAAAAATTTTGGGATAAATACGTTCAGAAATAGAAAAATGTATATAAAAAGAAACATAGCTTCCGAGTCGTTAAGAAATACTTCAGAAATAAAATGCATAGTGGAATAGCAGTGGAAGATGAGAATAATGAACTGTTATTTGATGTTGCACAGGTAGGAAGAAGTTTGAAGAGGAACACTGAAACACTCAGATCGTATGATGAAAAAGATAGAGGTTGTTAATGAACTATCATACAGGATACTGCTTATACTAGATAATATGGTGAGGATGAAACGAGCAGCTGTCCTGAGAGGGGAATTCGACAGAAAACCCCTGAAGAATCTGAAGGATGAAAAGTATCCATATTGTAACGGAACTCAGCAGATATTATAAAAAGATTCTACAGATTTTTTGATGAGGAGCTGTTCTGGCTTGTTAGAGACATCTTTATACGCAGTCGCTGCTCGGCCGTCGAGGTGAAAAGGACCTTAGGGAGCTCCGTGTAAGGAAAGACAAGAAAGGAAAGGGAAAATGGCAGGGAATTCTGCGACATTGCCTAATTACGTTGTGTTTAAAAAGTGAGTAAAGAACGGGGTGCACTGCAGTGATTGTTAAAGGGTATTTCATTTCAGTTGCAGCCTCTTTAAGTTAGAAAACTGCATCGAAGACGAATTTCGTTGCAGTAGAAGAACAAGAAAGAAGAAAGAGAAGAGTACCCGAGAGGAGCGTGACTCCGAGATTCTCAGGCTACGGAAGGAGCTGGAAGAACAGAAAGAGAGGATGAAGAAGTTAACCGCTGAAAATGAGGAGTTAAAGGCTACGATAAAACCATTCAAACCAAGCGAAAACGACCAGAAACAGGAGATATCCAATCCATTACCTTTCAATTATGTTTTAGTTATGGGCGTCTCCATGTTAAGATTTAGTGGGGTTGGTTGTAAACGTAAGGATGCAGTAGTTGAGTGTTTGCCGAGCATCGGGGCTGAGCAATTAAACAGTAAAATTGAAAGCGTGGGTGATGATAGAAACGAGAAAGTACTGGTTTTACATGTGGGAAATAACGATATCAAGTGTGCCAAAATTAGTGACCATGTGGTTGGGGATATCTGGGATTTGTGTAAAGTGGCAAGTAAAAAGTTTAGTAAGGCAAAAATTATTGTAAGTGGGATTATTAAAAGGAGAGACGTGGCCCAGGGTAAAGTTGATTATAGAAATAAAGGAATTAACCTGTTGTGTGAATGTCTGGGGTTACATTTTATAAATCCCAATGACTGGGTCAATGTGAGGGATTTGGGAAGGGATGGCTTGCATCTTAATAGAAGGGGGTCTTATAAGTTCAGTAACTGCCTTTCTGATTCCATCAGCTGGTGTATGCATTTACATTTACATCAATACCCCGCGAACAGCCGTGAGGGGGGTTATTACACCATCAATACATGGCAGGGGGTGTTAATACACCAAGATCCCTTAATATGTCTAATACTATCCTATTTATCTATCTATATCCTATTTATGTCTAATACTATCTGGAAAAAGAGACATGTAATAACTATCCGTTCCTGCTATAATCTCTCGAAAATTTTTAGACGTCTGGTCTTGGAAATCGCATTCCAGGAATAGTATTGGCCTAATGACACTACCCTGAGGAACGCCAGATGTGACATCAACTTCGTCGGAATAGACGCCATCTAAGACTACGCGTTGGCTTCTGCATGTCAGGAATGACTTAATCCACTGCATGATTTGATTATTGATTCTATAAGATTTGATTTTCTGTAGCAAATTTGAGTGCGGAACCGTATCGAATGCTTTTCTAAAATCCTAGAAAATAGCATCAGTCCCAAAGCCATCGTCGCTTGCTTGCATTATATCAAGGTTGAGAAGAGCTAACTGACTCTCAAAGGAGCGGACTTTCCGGAAGCCATGCTGGCTTTGAGTAATCGCAACATTTTCGCTGAGGTAACGCATTAGATAACTTTGTAAAATATCGACGTCAGAGATATCGGTCGGAAGTCTTCTGGCTTAGTCTTACGTCCTTTTTTCGGCACAGGTGTTATATGAGCTATTTTCCACGAAGCTGGAACCGAATATTCTTCTAAAGATTTACTAAAAAACGCGAGAAGGAATGGCGCAAGCTCGTTTGCAAGCGTAGTTATTACATAGGCAGGCACGCCTTCGGGCCCGGTAGATTTCTTACTATCGACCTGTGATAATATGTTTCTGATTCCTACCTCGTTCAATTCTAATTCGGCTCCGAGGAGTTCTTAGATTCTTATAACAATCTGATCGCCGAGGCTTCCCGTGTCGAGAGTGAGTCGGGTGTCCGAGTGTCGCTGTCCATTTGATACATAGTTCCGCGGAGGGACCGTGGTTCCGAGTTTTGGAGTCGAATTCTCGGCTTTAACCGAAGCCTGCTGAACTTCTGTAGGGACAACGGGGTTGGCTTCGTTGATTTGAGGCCGTTTCTCGGTTCATGTCGGATACCCCTTGACCGTCTGGCGTTCATTATATTGCCAGGACTGCGGAGCTCGTGGCTCGTAGAATATTAGAGGAAAATAGGGAATCAATGCCACCTTTCGTAGATTTAGTTTCTTAAGTTAGCGCCTCAAATGGGAATGGAATCACGCAGTTAATGACAGGCAAGCAAGTCAATAGAATTAAAAATTAAAGGAGAGAATAAGTTAGTAATGCAATGCCGTTACACAGAGATAACTCTAGTAATTTTAGTTCAAATTTACGCCGTAATATCAAGAGTGAAATTTGCGAAGAAATAAACTTAGTCGTAGTTAACTGTAGAAATATTCGTAATAAACAGGCGGAATTCTTTGACCTAACAAGAAAAACATGTGCCATATAATATTAGGAAATGAGAGTTGGCTCAGCAAAGAAGTAGATTCTAGTGAGATTTTTCCTCCTGACTACACTGTATATCGCAAAGACAGAGGTGATAGGTTAGGAGGTGGAGTATTTATCGATGTTAGGAATAACTTAGTAAGTCAATTAGAAGTTCTGCAAAACCGAGAAAACTCTGAGATGATCTGGTGCTCAGTATCTGATATGCATGGTAAGAATTTCTTCTGCTTCTTATTTCTGCTCTTTTTATCGTCCTCCCGACGGTGATGACGAATCCATCGAGGTCCTGCGCGAGTTACGAAATGACGAAAGAGTAAGCCCTACGCAACCGTCTTCGTAGGAGGGGGTTTTAATCTCCCTAACGTTTACTGGACGAACATGTCCGTTACTAAAAACAGCCGAGATAAAAATGCATTGCAGAAGTCAATAGATTTATTTTCAGTATTTGCCCTTGAACAAATTAATATAGAAGCAACGCGAATGACATCTCTCGGAAAACGTAATATTCTCGACATACTTGCCACTAGTCATCCTTATCTCGTTCATAGATTATCCGTAGATGAAGGTATATCAGATCACAAAATAATAACCGCTGTGCTTAAGGTACATGCATTCCGTATCACGAATCCCCCACGTACGTTACATGTCTTTAAAAGAGCAAATTTCCACGTGTTTAAGGAATTTATTAAGGCAATAAGTTATGCATTTATTAGTTTTATTCAGGAACATTCGGTAGACGCCAGCTGGTCTGCATTTCTTCGTATCCTTCGCGATGGTACCTTTAGATTTGTTTCTACGAAATTGGTACGAGATCGCCAAGAACCGCGAAGGGTTAAACCGAAATAAAGTTCTCTTCGAAGAAAACAGAAAGTTATTCATTCAGGTATGAAGTCCTTTCCAAACAACAGTGTTGAGTACAAAGAACAATGACTGAAATATTCAGATATCAAAATTAAATCGAAGAATGAGGCTCGTAGCGAATTCAAAGCATATAGATCTATTACATTGCTGGAATCGCTGGAAACGAATCCAAAAGAGTTCTGGTCAGACGTTCGTGAGAGTTCGTTCGTGAGAGAGAGGCAAATAATCTACCGTTTTGCACCTTGTTGATAATAATGAAGATACTGTAACAGAACATTCTTAACCAGCATTTTTAAAAATGCTTCACATTAGATGACGGTCGAGTCAACACATTCCCCACCCGCGTTACTTCCAGAACGAGTAAGTTAGAATTGAAAAGGCAGGAATTAGAAACCTTTTCTCACAGATCGATAGTAAAAAATCTCCCGGGCCAGAAGGCGTGCCTGCATATGTAATATCTACGCTAGCGAATGAGCTTGCTCCTCACCTTCTCGCGTTTTTCACTAAATCTTTAGATGACTGTACGGTTCTGGTCTCATGGAAGAAAGCGCACATTACCCCAGTGCCGAAAAAAGGGCGTTAGCACAACAAGACGACTTCCGACCGATATCGTTAACGTCGGTATTTTGTAAAATTTTTGAGCACATCATCTGTAGTTATATAATGCGTTTTCTCAGTGAAAATGTTGGGATTCCGCAAAGTCAACATGGGTTTCCTAAGGGTCGCTCCTGTGTGAGCCAGTTAGCACTTCTCAATCATGACATAATGCATGCAGGCGACGAAGGCTTTAGGACAGATGCTATGTTCTTGGTTTTTATATAGGCATTCGATACAGTTCCGCACGCGAAGTTACTACAGAAACTCGAATCTTATGGAATCGGTGATCAAATCATCCATTGGATTAAGTCATTCCTGACATGGAGAAGCCAACGCGTAGTCATAGATGAGGCTTTTTCTGATGAAGTGGTAGTGACATCAGGGGTACCTCAGGGCAGTGTTATTGGGCCGATATTATTCCTAATATATACATACGATATCGTAGACAACGTTAAGAGCAACGTAAGGCTCTTTGCGGAAGACACCCTTATATACAGAAAAATCCAAAACGCGGAGGATTCATTGATTTTACAGAGAGACCTGGACGTTGTTACCAAATGGTGTAAAATTGGCAGATCACTTTAAACATAGAGAAATGGCAGCAATGAGCATGACCCACTCTCCGGTCAGAAGCGTGAGCCTAACTCCCTATCATATTAGCTACTCAACGTTAGAATTCGTGAGTCAATACACATATTTAGGTTTCGTTTTCAGTAGTAATTTATCATTTAAAACGCATATACGAGATATAGTGGGGTCAGCCGATAGGACATTGACGCTATGTAACCGCGTTCTTAGAGGCAGTCAGTCGTGTGTCAAAGAGGTATGTTATTTTTCACTAGTTCGCCCGTTACTTGAGTACTGCTGCGCGGTGTGGAATCCGCACGAGAAGGGTTTGATTTTGGAACTAGAGCGTGTACAACGTAGGGCGGCTCGTTTCGTTAAGGGAGACTACAAGTTCGACAGCAGTGTATCAGATATGATTAAATCCCTCGCCTAGAATTCTCTTTACGATAGAAGACTCGAGTTTTGGCACAGATTGTTCGAGAAATTCCTGAGTAGTGACTTACATGACGAAATACGCCACATAGTGATTCCTGCGCTTAGCGAACGCAATTTTCGAGACCAGACGTCGAAAATATTTCGTGAGATTATTGCACGAACGGATAGTTATTATTGGTTTCTTTTTCCAAATAGTATTAGACGCGTAAATAGGATGTATAATATTCATACTACACGTCATAAATGTACAGTATTCTCTGAAAAAAGCTAATGAACACTCTTATGACAGAGTATTAATAGAGAGAGATAGAACGAATAGGATGTAGATGATCATTGATGAATATGAATAAGGGCTAACTAAATAAGCTTCAAAGAGATGCTGAATAAAAATACGATTTTAACGTTAATACAAAAAAAACTTAAATTATGGCCTTCTGCAAGTATATACAGAATTACACGAATGTACTATTAAATAAGGAAAGGAGGAGGAAGTACAAGAGATTACTTACTTTGACAATAAATTTACTAGAGGTGGACGGCGTGAAGGAGACATTTTAAGCAGAATTGGACAAGCAAATCGGAATTTAATAGTAAATTTAAGATGCCGACTGTCACAGAAATTGTTCTGCAAACGGGAAAACGATTCCTTAGTTCCCACGTTTGGAGTATTGCATTATTAATGATAAGGTTGGAATCATTACATTGAGTTACAGGGATATAGAAGACAGGTAAGGGTTGTCTAGCGCAAGATGATGCACACCCAGAAAATATCCCAAGGAAGAATGGACTTAGATAAAGTCTGAGTGTCCGGGAATCAAACTCGGGTCTCCCAAATGCTGGTCGGGTGCTCTGTCCGTTGAGCTATACCGGCAGAACATGCTCAGGATTTACATTGCAGTTCAATTGCAAAAAGGAAGCCGCCAGAGCGATCCAGATATGAGTTGCTGCAAACCAATGCAAGGACTGGAGAAAGCAGAGAGGTATTAGGAATTAAGGTAATAAATATATAATGATGTATAATCCCAAGGACTTGCACAAAGGTAGAGCTGAACGCATGTACATAATTAATTTGCTGATTGGTTGACAAAAATAGTGTAAAATTTATGATATTTACTCCTAAATTACTATACCTTTTTATCGGTAACGTCGTCGTTTGCCTCCAAATAAATTCTATAGATATAGAGATATTAATTGTCAAAATATTTACTCTCGGAAACATTTTTATCGGTTACTGATAACCCATAAGCTATTTTATGCCCGGAAATAATTTTTTGCATAAATATTAGAGGTGGTTTAGAATTTGGGCGCCAAAATTTTCAATCTCACGGTTCCTTTTCCTTAAATGAGAAAGTTTGCGAAAAAGACAAGTTTTTAAGCTGACAACATGATTATGTTTGTTATATTATCGAATAAAGACTCGTATTCAAGTCGCGGAGAGGAATGGAAAGGCCACGTCCGACCACCAATTTTAAGCCACTGCTCTACTGTCAATTCTCTTCATTGCGCTTGCGGTATTGATTCTGATTTATTGCTGATTGAAAGCTGTTTTTCTAACTTCTTTTATCTAAAATAATTTTACACTATGTAAACTCAATCGTGTGAGTTTTAAATATAATAATGTTTAATGATTATATTTTTCCTTTCATTCCTTCAACAAATTATTCTGTATCTCCATTTTAGTACATTATATGAAAGATTATGTTACAAAACAAGACTATAACAACAATATATATTTTGTACTTAGTATAGTTTTGTAATATTATCTTTAATAAATGATAGAGATATTCTGCCAAATATAATGTGATACGTCTCGTTTAGAATAATAAATGCATATCTTGAAAATCTACGTGTAAAACAATAAAAAAGTAGATATATATTTAAATCCTGAAGTTGAATTTTTTAATGCATAATCCATTAATACACCAGCTTAAATACATTTCATTTTTATAAACGACGATATTAACTTTGCATTCAGTGCCAATATTTTGTATTTCTAGTTTAAGGGAAGGAAATAGTGACATTTTTCCATGGTGGTTACGACACAGAAATTCACTAGGTATTCAATTTTAGGTAGAAATTATAAACAACTGACATTCATGCTATCCATGCTCTTTAACCTGGAATATGATTTCTCGTTCGAGAGAAATTTTCTTTAGTAATGAATTGAAAGGT
>KZ308346.1:1325341-1338181 GCA_000376725.2 Ladona fulva | reverse complement strand
ATATTTCTGCAGCTTCAACATTTCCTTCTGTAGAATACTTTGTCTTTGACGACTAATCAAGTATACGACCAATATTTGTTTACTCAAGAAAAATATATAGTCGTTAGTTTTGGCCATTTATAATAAAAACACCCCTAACATTCTTCCATCACGCAATCACCCGAGGATTTCCTAACCTGGAAACGTAACATCTTACATATTTTTTTAGTATATTCCTGAGTGACTACTGCATGTTTATTACGCAGCAATGAAGCTTAATGTTTTCATGTCATCCTGTGTGCAAATAATAACTAAATATATGAATACCCAAAACAATATTGAGCATTCCAGAGTTTTCAGTATGGACTGTGCGAGGAGAGAGAGCTCTTGGTCATAGAATGTCAATTTTCTCTTTTTAAGGCTTTCAGTTGGTTGGAAATTGGAGTAATTGGACACAACTTGGAATACTTTCTATAAGAACTTGAAGGAAATACGGATTTTGAACACCAAAAGTTTCAGAAATTTGGCGAAAAATATGGCGGCGTGATAATCTGATTCGAAATAGGTTGTATTCAAAACAGGGTATTAATTAATGGACAATCCTCGAAAAGTTACATTGATCTTAAATTTGATTTCAGTGGCAATTATATGCTCTCACTCTAACTCAATTATATGTTCCACTAATTGCTAAATATCGTGAAATTTTATTTTTGCAAGCTAAAATTTGACGTCATTCAGGCATATGTTGTTCTATGTGACTCTTTATTCATAAATTCGAAAAGTATTCGATTCCCTCTGTCACCATGGACGACTAATGCTTCAAATGAAATCACCGATTTAAATTTATTTTTCTCTCACACTTTCCAAATCAAATTCATGTTGTTTCTGTAAATTATCTAATTATATATTTAAATACGAATTTTCCATAATTGCTTACGTTAATTTTAATTTCGCTGCTTTCACTACAGATGAATTCACATGACGCCTAATTAACGAAAAAATTATCAAAAACACGTCTAGGATTCATTAAACAGAATAAAATACGAAATTTCCCCACCGTCGCGCGTCGCGACGCACAGTGGGCTAGAAAATCGAAGAAAGCTGACCAAAAATAAAAGTAATGTTTTTTTTTGAATGTGGACTTTGAAACTTCGCATGACTATTTCTAAATAAATTCTGCATATAACTACCGAATCGTTTACTTTTATTCCCGTGCATTAAAATTCTACAGAGGGTCAAAGTTGACCAAATTTTACGAAAAAAGCCGGTCTTCGATTTTTCACAAATTTCTTTAAATTCTAGCCAACACTGAACCCAAATGAGTAAAATGATCGCGTAAGAAACGATGCTGTATTATAAACCTATTTCTTATGCTTCATACAACTTGGTTTGAATGATCACAGTAGAATATTTGCATAAGTTATGCAACAAAATAGTGAACCCGGATTTTACGGCAAATTTTCACCTAAAGCGAGGAAAATAGTAGTGATATACCACGATGTAGATGGGCTTACTTACACCACGATATTTTTGAAACTTCCTTAAGAGGAATCTGAAATAAAATTCTGCGACAATTAACGACGCCGATTTATACACGGAATTTTCGATGTCGATGCAAGAGCCATATAAGCACGGCGGAGCGTCACCCTCCATGACGATCTCGGATTTGAGAAGATATACGGACCAACAGACATCTTAATGGTTATGTTTCTGGGGTTGTATGTTAAAGCGAACTTAAGACACGAAATATTAAGATATATAAAATATTTCCACACTCAATCCTTAATGCAAGAGTAAATGTATCAGTAACGTATCGTTTCTACCATATCTCTAGATAGATATATCATTTGCGGAAGTTTCACGTCATAAAAAATTTTTAATCTATTTTAGTTCATCTTACTCTTTTTACCCTCTCTAGGGCCATCAATTACAAGGACAACAAGTTCACAACTGGCCGTTATTGGGAGACAGTCTTAGAGCGCCCGTAACCCTGAGTAAAATTTCTCTATGGGGCTCGGTTTACGATACCCAGCTTTCTGTGTTTTTTGGGAAACGGTTGTACTTCGTATAGTGTTTTCGCATGCTTTAGCTCAAAATATACACGTAGATTCAGTTATAATTTGGTTTCGGAGCAGTTCAGTAGCTTCATGGTGATTTTTCCGTATCTTGTACCGAACGATACGTCGCAAATTCTACGAGTTGTTCCCTGACGTATTCTCTGTTTGCGGTGTGGACATAATTCCTGGAATTGCAGTAAATATATCTTGTAAGTTACGTTTAGCTAAATATATTACTTTTCCTTTTCTGAACTATGCTTCTGAATTATGCAAAACTTTAAAAAGTTTTATCAAAATAGTGGTGAAATACTACTCGTGATGAAGTGTGCAACAGAAATGAAAATGTTTGATAGCCCAGGTCATACTGAATTCAAATAAAGGCCATTTTGAGATATCCGGAGAAACNAGATATATATTTAAATCCTGAAGTTGAATTTTTTAATGCATAATCCATTAATACACCAGCTTAAATACATTTCATTTTTATAAACGACGATATTAACTTTGCATTCAGTGCCAATATTTTGTATTTCTAGTTTAAGGGAAGGAAATAGTGACATTTTTCCATGGTGGTTACGACACAGAAATTCACTAGGTATTCAATTTTAGGTAGAAATTATAAACAACTGACATTCATGCTATCCATGCTCTTTAACCTGGAATATGATTTCTCGTTCGAGAGAAATTTTCTTTAGTAATGAATTGAAAGGTTTATAGAGGCAATTTAATATATTTACCCGATAAGCGAAAATAAATTCAGAATAACAGCAATAAAGTATTTATTCTCTTTGTGAGTGTTCCGCAACTTCTTTCTTTCTATAAATGAAGTATTTTACGTTCTTTGAGCTCGTTCCAATAAAAACCTAATTTTGCTGACCAACTAACTTTTTATCGTCAGCCAACGAAGCATTGAAACTTTCCCAAACGTTCTCTACAGTTTATTTATGTGTATGCAAAATACTTTAATTCAAAATTTTCGTATTTTTCGTTCTTCTTTTACAAAAAGATATATCTTTTCAACTCAAAAGTGATTTACAATTTGGCATTAAATTAAAAATGAGTTTTGTCCTCGTTCATATAAAATCAATCACCACTAGTCATTTGAGATTTCTTTAAAAAATTACAGTCATATTTTCCGATTATTCATGAATGATTACCAAAGAATATAATATTTTGCAAATGGTATTCAAATGCAAATTCATTTGCTAAAAATTTCAAAAATCCAGATAAAAGAAAGAGTTCGTTCTATTCTGATTGACGCTTACTCCAGGTTTTATCATTCAAGTTTTATAACAGAAAACTTTTGAATCTACTTCTCATTTCAGCTAAAAACGCAGTGCGCTATCGAAGTGTATAAATTGTAATGAAAGTAAGCTGAAGTTGAAACAAATGACAAACGTATTTAATTTTTAACTTGATTTTCAAATGCATCGAAAATAATCTTTTAAAAGATTTTACGTTTATTCTTATTTTCAATTTTTATCAAATGGATCTTTTCTTCAGTTATTTCTAATATTCGATCGAGTAAAATTTTATTTTCTTGAATTTGAAGATTCTAAGAGCCAATAAGAAATCTAATGAAAAAGGCTCTAGCTTTGATTGTTTGCTTTCAGAGATTTCATAAATTGAACCTCACCGCGCACCAACTCTGTTTGCCTGACCACCATTTTGATGTTTCCCGAAAAGGTTTGATCGTAGATCACGTTACACGCAACAGATAGTCATGTGGACTGCGAATCGGAACAGGAAAATTACTCCGGAATAGTGTCAGCATCAGAATGCTGTGCGTATTCTCATGCAGAGTTCTCCAGAATTCATATGCAATCGTTTGAGCTGAGAAGAGCATTTGCATTCCCAATTTCAGCACACAAACATCCTGATTCCTACTGGAACTGCATCACATGAAAGAAGTTTGGAATGAATCAAGTCCGTAACTTACTGGAAAAACAGTTGCACTTTGGTACAAACTTAGACTCCGATGGTTCCTAAAAGAATTCAGCTCAAATTGAGTGAAATGAGGAAGCTCAAAAATAATCCGTGAGCCGCATTTAGGAACCTTTTCGAGTACCTTTTTGTGAATAGAATCAGTTTTTTGAATGACTGAAATACGTTTCATAACGAAAGCATAAATTTATTACCAACTCTTCCATTAGAAATGAATGATTTCAAAAACCTCCGTATTAAACAGGAGTCCAGAACTGTAGATAGTATATAGTAAAAAATACAAAAGATAATAATTTCTTTATTTAGGCGGATTTTAGTCTAATGAGACCACTCTCACAAATTACGTAGTAAGGATGAACACAAACAACCATGCCATGACCAGGATTTGAACCCGAGATCTCGTGGCTAGCACTTAACCAACACTCCATCGAGGTCGAGACCGGAAATTTATACTAAAGAAAGAAGAAACAATTTTAATAACCAATCTCTCGCGAAACTGAAAATGAAATAAAACCACGAAGATAATTCAACTGGATTGTACGAGGTAAAAAGAAAAAATAACATGTAAAAATTTGATTTGAAGTCATTGATGTGCAAATCTGGCATCAGGCACTAATTTTGGGAGACGGACAGATATTTGGGAGAGATTTCATTATTAAAATAACATTTAAAATCGCAAAGAGATATGATTGGGTATGATTATTTATCAGCTCCAAAATACCATCTACTCTGTTTCTTTCTTGAACTACTTCTCATTAGCTACTGATATCCAAAGATAGCTGAATAGGAACTGATCGTTTGATCAATTTTTGGAAATAAAATGCATGTAACGTGAAATTTTGAAAATCTTATGGATATTAATGCACCATTGCTGTGAATTCGTGTATTTTAATTCATTTAAGCGAGTTAAAATATAAGAGTTTCCCAAATGTTATATGGCCATAATTACACGATATTAGAATGTCAAAAATGCAAGAATTAGAAAAGGGATACATTTCTAATAATTCTATCGAAATAACACCTGAGAATTTCATCCTTAACATAAAAAAGTGAGGTATTTCTTTAACCAATTAAATAGACAAAATCATTGCCAGGGGACTTGAAGGGATACACATAGGAAAACTGCTGACCTCCACACAAACTCCCATCAGGACCTTTCCAACTCGTAGTGGAAGGAAGCTCGGCAATGCTAACACGAGATTACGGGAAGAAAAGGACGGGATAGAGACAAGAAAAGAGAGACATGGGAAGGATACGAGATTCGGGGTAGGAAATAAATCGAGGAGGAACGGGGGAAGGATGGGAATAAATAGATTGAGAGAGGGAGTCCAAAGACTTCATTTCCTGACTCCGTCCATGAACTGGGAAATCCACTCACCTTGCAGTTTCCTTCTAAAATGGTTACGTTGGAAACGCAGGGAAGGTCGAGTGGTGGGGGGAGAGCCGCTGTGGAGCTGGAAGGCCCGGGTAAAGCCGGGGCGAGCGGAAGAAGTGGGAGACAGAAAAGGGTTTGGAAATAGAATCGATAGGGTTATCATGGGAGGGGATGAAAAAAGTGTCGCTTCGAAAATGAGAATTGCTTTTTCCAGGGAGGCATATTTTGAATGGAATGAAGAAAGGGAGAAGTGAGTGGGAAGAATTCTGATAGAGAATGAACGACTTAGAACTAAATTTGCCGTATTTAGACCCCTTTTTCCTCGAGATTTGGGCGGTGTAATAACGTAGGGCTCGAGAAAAATACACTTTTCGCGCCTTATATTTGAAGGGGAGGGGAAAATGAGGTGAAAAAGGAGCGATGAAAATGCGAAACTGTGTAGGAGGCGAGAAAATTCGGCGATAAAATAAGGCGGAAAAAGTAACAGATCGTGAAGAAGAAAGGAGCTGTTTGATGGATCGCATCCCATTTCTGAACGTGGGGCGAGATTTTTTTCGTCCGGAGAAGAAAAATATGGGGAAATAAGAGTGGCTTGCCTCATAAAGCTAGGATAAGCCTAATTTATTCGTGAGAGCGGAACGCTTCTGTGGTAAGGATAGACTAGAAGTTAATAATTTTTGGTTGGGAATACGATCGAATATTTCGCACATCCTGAAGGGGTTTGAACATCTCGAGGGTAATCTTCAAACTGGCTAATATTCTGAATGTTATTTCCTTTGTTTGATACTGGAGCACGTAATTTCATATCCTTGAAATAGGAATGAATTTTATTTACGTTGGACAGAAAAACATGATTTAAAACTTTTTTTGCAATGTCAACAATGCATAGGGACATGAGTATTCATTGAAAATTAAATCTCGACTTTCAGAGAGACCTCGACATTCAACTGGAGCAAACTATTGTATTACAAAGTTCAATTATTTCTATCTTTTCCTCCGTTAATATTGCAATAGAAGACATTTGCTCATTAATATTTGTTGATTTGGAAAATTGTATCCGAGAAAAAAAAACTATGGATAACATTTTCCCGTAGTTTCTCAAAATTTTACTAAACTAATTCATATATTCATTCAGCAACGACAGTTAAATTTTTAAGGCCTTCGGCTTTTCCTCCAGTAATTATATGCGTAGTTTCTCGATAAATAGAGGAAATGCTAAAAAGGAATTTTTTTGGTGTTGAGTTATTAATCTGGCTTGTCTGCAAAGTCATCAGCCTGAAAACAGTTTTGACTTAAACCCTTCAACCACTAGCTAAGAAAAGCCCTGGAGACAGAATGCGGTGTATTAGGCAAGATAAGGCATTTTTCCGTTCATTTAGCTACTGAGCTATAACTGACTCCAGAGAAATGCTGCAGAATGTCCCTAGCAACAGAAATTTTCAAACTATTTATTAGGAAGTGATAGGGATAAATTGTATTATTCAGCATATCTGATGCCTCAATCACTAGCATAGTATCAGTAACGAGCAGGACTGAGACAAAAGTACAAACAATGAAAGATATTTTCCTTTAAACCGTGCCAAAATATAAAAGAATAATATTCTATTTATTCTGTTCAGAAATGTTCACAAACGTTAATAAAATTGGCGATATGTTGGCAATCCTTATTTCAACGCAAGATAAACCTTATTTGCCTAATGGCCTTGTACCCTAATTGCTTTACTGATATGAGTTAAAAAACGATAAATCACAAATTTCGGTCACGATTATATTTTCATATTGAAAAAAAAGCTGCTTTAACTTACGACGAAACATAGAAACTAATACGTAAAGAATGAAGCACCCACGATTCCGTTTTAAATGAAATGAAAAAGCAGATCGACGCAGCACTTTTTCAAGTGTGTGCATAAATTCGAAAAAGACAAGTCAGTAGGCAATGGCTTCGGTACAGAGAGGGCATTAAAGTGATTGTACTCGTGATGAAGTGTGCAACAGAAATGAAAATGTTTGATAGCCCAGGTCATACTGAATTCAAGTAAAGGCCATTTTGAGATATCCGGAGAAACGCCTTGGGTCACATTTAAATCTTTCGATAACTGTTCTCGAACCTTCTGTCACTAAGGAATGAATGTAACCATTTAACTACGATGGGTTCAATATTAATGTGCATTTTTTCCATGAGGGTATCTTGACTAAATCAAATTCTTTAGATAAATAAATGAATATATCATATAGCTGCTCCGACCTACCGTGAGTCTCCACCGAATCTTGATTAAAGCATAAAATATGGGATTCGCAAGAGTATTCTAAACCTGTGTTGACCACCAGAAAGCAAGCTCTTAATCAGACACGTGCAATTAGCATAGTTTTTCCGAATTGTTTACAAATAACGCTCATACGACTTATTGGTCTGCAATTTAATTTTCTCCCACTTGGATTGGTACATACATACAGCTGTAAATCTACGTAAGCACCCTGCAAACCGCCTTTTGGCGTGTGGAAGTGTGAACGTGCTCTCTCTCTGAATGTACCCAGTAACTTAATCCTTTGATTAAATCCTCTAACTTCTAAGGACTCCCATCTCTAGTAGTGGCCATCCATCCTTCTAAAGATGCCCAACTCCAATCCCTGAATTTTCCAGTCACGCGGTATTTGTCCGTTGTTCAAAGAAATTATAAACATTCTGTGTAAGTAATATACCAATGTTCATTTACCAATGTTTAGTGCTTCTCCTTGTATACTGCCTGGTCTGACTGGTAGTATTATTAACATTTCAAATTTAAAAAGTGGCATCCAAACTTTCGCCGTTTTCAAGAACTGATAAATTAAATTTTTCAGACACCGTTCATTTAGGAACCAATGCATCGATCACCGTGCAGTTATGAGTGCTATAAGTCTAGCATTAAAAAATATGCGGAGGTGTTTCCCAGCCGAACCGATATGACGGTCTTGGGCCTTTTTTCGAGGTTAGGCTTACATTTGCAATTTTATCTCCATAAGATACATATTATAATGATTCAATCTAAAATAATGCTTTCCTCAAGGCTGATATCTTATGGAGGATAATTATCATCAATTATTTTTATCTATATTTACAATTATCTTCAGATGAATGAATAGAAGATAAATCCATAGAAAACAATCATTCGTATCTTGAAGCGAAATGGCAAATCACCGAATTTTCCATAGTAAATTAACGTATTCTAATGTCGACTAATCGGCCTCGAGAGAGAACGGGTGGTGCACAAGTTCCCGATATAGTCATTACTTTGGGTCCGCGTACACATATTTGCGTTGGTTGTGGTGCTTATGTTTCCGTGAGCATTTTTTCTTTTACAACGCTAGCTTTAAAGGGCTTTATAAAAACAGGAAGTCGCATATAATGTGATGAAGATTTATCGAGGTAAAATGAAGCATATCACAGACGTTAGTTGCCAAGGAAACTGCTTTTCCCCAAATATAAAGAATCAGAACCGGTATCAATCTTCGTGACGGACAAGTCCTTTTATGATTCTACCACAAAACAGAGTACAGTAATATAAATTTGGTCTCTAACTCACCCACTTTAATCCCAATTAAAAATTAAACACTTCTCCGATTCACTGACCAGCTCTCAGAGTACCCGGAAAAGTGACATTATAAAAGAAGTTTCGAAAATGTCACAGTCTGAAATATTCTCGAGTCACGCTTGACCTACAAAACCGTCTCGCACTGTTTCCTACCAAGGTTATATATGATGGATTACGCAAAAATTATACTAGAGTGCCTCAGCTCCTTTTGAAACTGAGTACCAATCCATGAAAAATGTGCACAGAACAATCTCCCGGCCCTTGCGTTACCAGGAAGCTCTTTCATTGGCTGAGAAATTTTCTAAGAGAGGGTTCACATGATTCACTTCTCTTGCATTCCTCATTATCGTCTTTCTTCATAATCTCTTCCTCCTTCTTTCCCATCCCTTTCATCTATCTCTACGTCCATTATTTTTTCTTTAGCATTTTCCTCTTTTCGTCCTTTATTTCCCTCTTTTTATGAACTCGACATTAACTTCGCAGCGTTAATGAAGTTCCTTGACTCGGAATTCCGATCCCTCCGTCTTTTTCTTTCGTCCTGCTCTTTATTAATATTTCTCGCCTTTGGATCAAAACAGTACTTCTCGAGACCAATATGTAATCCTTCAGAGCGAAATATATGCTAATAGCATTTCTGAGTTAGGAATTAGAAACGTAAATAGATATAGCATTTGTCTGATACCGTTTTATATTGCGCTTTCGTGAAATCCGTTGAAAGAGTCATCCGAATTATTTACTAACCGCTTCCTATGTGTTTTATCCATCCTATGTCAATAAAGATGAGGAAATAATTGCGGGAGAATTCTGTAACATCTTTGAATTGAAATAATTTAATTTCTTCTTTGAAATTGCGTCTTTCTTTTTCGTCCTTAAGCAGCTCAAATTCCCTCATTCTGCTCTGCTTTGGGCAGACAAATAGTAGATAGCCATATGAAGTTCCTTTTTATAATATTAGTAAATTGATTGCATAGAGAAAGTAGCTCAAAGGCACCTTAAACTAGTGATAAAACAGGTTCGGCGACAATTGAGAAATATACCAATGTCTGTGAGTAAAATGTTAAACCTCTAAAGATGTAAACGCTGATTCTTTGCGGTCATTCAAATGGCAGTCGATTCCACGAAAACATATTGGTGCCGGAAATTCTGATTAAGTAAATTAGTCTTAGTTACCTACCTCGTGGTTCCTGCAGATATATTCTGCTCTAGGGCTATATTTACTCACAGATTTTAGCACAGACCTGTCCATTTACCTTCCATACACTAATCTAAGACAGAAATACTGCCGGAAAAATTTTAATGAAATACTGCCGTCATCAGTGGCTCAACAAAGAAATATTTAACCATAATAGTATTTGACAAATTATGCCGTTCGTCAGATTGTCAGAAATTGATTTAACATAGTTTCACGTTACGTTTAGCGTTGACACGTGCTCAAATGTAGTGCTCTCAATTGTCCTGACACGGATAAAACAACGATGTACAATGGGTAGATGAGACTGATTTTCTTCTTTTCATTACGGAATACATAGCTTCTACATTCTTATCTTATTAAAATTAGTATTTATTACTCATATTTCCAATGTTTAATTTTCATTTTCCTCCATTAAGACTGTAAATAATTTGAGCTAAGAATGTGATACTACGTTCAATTTTTGTTATCCTGTAAGCATATATTTCACAAAGTTCTCCAACTTGTTACACAGAACTCTATTTTTTCTATTTTTAATACACAAAGACAACCTATTTTTGGGAAGAGAATGTTCATCAAAGTTCTTTTCCTCACTTTTGGATGATCGGTATTCGTCAAGTGACCATTGGGTCTTTCTCAAGTAATTCTCGATGAAAAGGCATCTGACCTTATTTCTTTAGAATCAGAGCTGAGGTATGAAAAATCTGATTAATCCCCATAAAATTCCCCATAGAATAAATTTTGTTTCTTTTAACCATCTAGCTTGCTATATACCCCATGTACTTGTGCTCAATTTGGGAATTTCGCACAGCCGTTTCAAAATATTTGCTCTTTGTATCGATGCATATAAATATTAAATTTTAACTTTACAGTAACCTTACTTTTACCGAGCAACTGTATATGATAATCTCATAATCCAATCCTGTCAGGTTTACTTTCCTTTCAAAACCCACTTCCACTTGCAATTTCGCATTCGAAAGAGTACTTTGTTTTCTTCACGCAGAAAATGTATTAAAATTTTTTTTTAGAATTTTACCATTCTATTATGCGATGTCCCTGTAAACATTCATGTTATATACTCAGCAAGTCGCCTTTCGGCGTATGGCAGCGGGTGCATGTACCATGACTCTCCTTCCCTAACCCATTACCATCGCGTATCGTTCGCGGAAAAAATAAATTTTTCAAATGACTTGTTCTAGCATCAATTAGTTACCATTCGTTTATATAGAAAGAAATAGCATCGACAAGATAACAATTGGTTATGCATTCACGTTTAAGTAGTAAAAGACTCCGTTCTTTAAACAATGGCCCAAGTGATTTGATTACGGTATCAATACGTAGAGATCAAAAATAAATTACTCATATGTTAGATAATTGCCAGATATTAAAGTAGATGTTTATTAAACTCGGAATATAAATTTTTATTGTGCATGTATAAACAATTACATTTACCATTTTCATAATTAATATGGATGAAAATCACAGATATAAACTATAATTCTGAATCCTCTTATTTTCGATTATATTTTCAACCTTTTCAAGAAATAAGACACATTTCCCCTTTCCCTTTAATCGTGAAGAAGTAGAAGAATATCAGCTTGTAATAATAACGATGGCTTCTGAATATATTTCTCTCCGTTCCCTTTCACAATTCATGCAAGACCATGCAGACTCCAATTTTCGATTTCTCATCAGATGTGAATAACTTCTCCATGTTTGCTGTTTCAGTATTTCTTTTTATTCTCTCTTTTGCCGTAACTTCTGTCTTCCAATACATAACATCCTTTTTCAGTCAACTTAAGAATTAAACAAGAGTATCTGCACATTAATGTTACTATTGTCGGAATTTCTGCAAAATATTCAATTGAGAAAGAAAAGGTTAGAGGTAACTTTGCACGTTCAGGCGTGCGCCTAGGAGAATTCCAAGGAAAAACGGACATGAAAACATTTTAAGGCCCGTTCCTCAAGAGGTCATTGGCCGTGAACGATGCCGCACAGGCGGACGATAACATTTTTCCCTTGCATGCAAAGTCTCCGGCTTGAGAATGTTGCGGCGAATGAGAATTGATAGTTCAATTGATTCAAATCAAGCATCTGCTCAAAAAGCAGAATATCCCAGGATCGTGTTCTGGTCCTATCAGGCATCTTTCTGTTTTTCCTTGAAATTCTCAATTGAGATTAGAGTAACGTTTTATTTCTATGGCAGAGAAAATTCCGAATTCAATTATTGCTGAACTAAATTAGTGGTGGCCATGAGCTCAAGAAAAAAAATCGTGGATATATAATTATAATGGTATTTGCAATCGAAAAAGAATATTTCTGCAGCTTCAACATTTCCTTCTGTAGAATACTTTGTCTTTGACGACTAATCAAGTATACGACCAATATTTGTTTACTCAAGAAAAATATATAGTCGTTAGTTTTGGCCATTTATAATAAAAACACCCCTAACATTCTTCCATCACGCAATCACCCGAGGATTTCCTAACCTGGAAACGTAACATCTTACATATTTTTTTAGTATATTCCTGAGTGACCACTGCATGTTTATTACGCAGCAATGAAGCTTAATGTTTTCATGTCATCCTGTGTGCAAATAATAACTAAATATATGAATACCCAAAACAATATTGAGCATTCCAGAGTTTTCAGTATGGACTGTGCGAGGAGAGAGAGCTCTTGGTCATAGAATGTCAATTTTCTCTTTTTAAGGCTTTCAGTTGGTTG
>KZ308346.1:1302655-1324754 GCA_000376725.2 Ladona fulva | reverse complement strand
TTCGACATTAACGCTGTGATTCATTAAACAGAATAAAATACGAAATTTCCCCACCGTCGCGCGTCGCGACGCACAGTGGGCTAGAAAATCGAAAAATGATGGCCAAAAATAAAATAATGTTTTTTTTTGAATGTGGACTTTGAAACTTCGCATGACTATTTCTAAATAAATTCTGCATATAACTACCGAATCATTTACTTTTATTCCCGTGCATTAAAATTCTACAGAGGGTCAAAGTTGACCAAATTTTACGAAAAAAGCCGGTCTTCGATTTTTCACAAATTTCTTTAAATTCTAGCCAACACTGAACCCAAATGAGTAAAATGATCGCGTAAGAAACGATGCTGTATTATAAACCTATTTCTTATGCTTCATACAACTTGGTTTGAATGATCACAGTAGAATATTTGCATAAGTTATGCAACAAAATAGTGAACCCGTATTTTACGGCAAATTTTCACCTAAAGCGAGGAAAATAGTACTGATATACCACGATGTAGATGGGCTTACTTACACCACGATATTTTTGAAGCTTCCTTAAGAGGAATCTGAAATAAAATTCTGCGACAATTAACGACGCCGATTTATACACGGAATTTTCGATGGCGATGCAAGAGCCATATCCGCGCGGCGGAGCGTCACCCTCCATGACGATCTCGGATTTGAGAAGATATACGGACCAACAGACATCTTAATGGTTATGTTTCTGGGGTTTTATGCTAAAGCGAACTTAAGACACGAAATATTAAGATATATAAAATATTTCCACACTCAATCCTTAATGCAAGAGTAAATGTATCAGTAACGTATCGTTTCTACCATATCTCTGGATCATATCATTTGCGGAAGTTTCACGTCATAAAAAATTTTAAATCTATTTTACTCCATCTTACTCTTTTTACCCTCTCTAGGGCCCTAATTGCAAGGACAACAAGTTCACAACTGGCCGTTATTGGGAGACCGTCTTAGAGCGCCCGTAACCCTGAGTAAAATTTTCCTAGGGGGCTCGGTTTACGATACCCAGCTGTCTGTGTTTTTTTGGGAAACGGTTGTACTTCGTATAGTGTTTTCGCATGCTTTAGTTCAAAATATACACGTAGATTCAGTTATAATTTGGTTTTGGAGCAGTTCAGTAGCTTCACGGTGATTTTTCCGTATCTTGTATCGTTCGATACGTCGCAAATTCTACGAGTTGTTCCCTGACGTATTCTTTGTTTGCTGTGTGGACATAATTCCTGGAATTGCAGTAAATATACCTTGTAAGTTACGTTTAGCTAAACATATCACTTTTCCTTTTCTGAATCAAAATCAAAACTTAAAAAAGTTTTATCAAAACAGTGGTGAAATGCGAATATTTTTTATTCATGTTTCTGAATATAGTCTCCGTTTTGTAATTTTCTGCTGTCATTTTTATTAATTCATTTGTGAAGAACAGATAAAGTTACCGGAATCTACGTACATTTTTAGAACGTGGATATTTACGTAAAATACCGTGTCTGACTTGGTCATTACTCGTTTTGCATTACGTAATAAAATGATGGAAAGAAGTAACGAATCATTCCCACGTAAAATGCAGCGTTTAATGGATTATCTAATTCGAAAGCTACACTTAAAAGGCATTTCAACGCTGCAATGTTACATTAGATTTTTTGAATGTCTTCTACACATTTCCTATTGATTGAATTTTAAGCAGTGGCAGGTGAGACTGAACATTGATGGCTGTGATGTAAATGTCTTAAGAAGTATCCTTTTAACTCCTCATAACATTAACAACTAGGCTCGTGGTAATAAAAAATCATTGCTCGAAGAGAGGAAATGTAATCTGCATAGAGTATTTAGAAAGAAGATGGGGTTGATTGTGGATGTACCCAAGTCGGGATATGTAACCACCAATGATGGGAATACAGCTAGACTTTTCTTTGGAAATCCAAATCTAAGCTGAAATTACAGGTGTATCCTGCAGATGATGAAATATATATGGATAAATTTTGTTATTTGAAATAATGAAAGTAACTTTTTATTAATTCATTCTTGAAGTATAATCTTTCATCTTTTGAAGTGTATGAGTCTTAGTTTGATCATCCTCTTTCAATACTTATTCATTAAAATTTAACTATCAGGGATCGACGAGAATCTCACTAAATTATTCTCCAAAATCTTGAACGCAGTCTCAAGCGGTCTGAATATAAATGAAAAAGCATTCGAAGACCGTCTACCGTTGTCATTCGTGGAATTATATCCGTGGTACTACATGCCACCAACTATCCATAAAGTTTTAATTCACAGCACAGAATTCTAAAAGGAATCCATTCTTCCTTTTGAGCAACTTTCGGAGAAGGCGATGGAGGCCCGAATTAAAGACACGAGAAAATACCGTGAGCGATTCTCTAGGAAACACTCGAGAGTTGCCCCCAATAAAGACTTGCTTCAGAGATTGCTATTCACATCCTATCCAATGATATCCCTGTAAGCACCTACTAGTGTTACAGAAAAAGTAAAAAAAATCGGTAAAAAAGTGAAGGAGCTCCTGATCATGAGCCATGAAGACGAAATGGCGTACGGAGATGAGGATTCCTCTGAGGATGAGAGTATTTAAGGATTAAGGTAAGATCTCCTTAATTTCATTACATAGACATTCAAATGTTACTAGCTTACTTTTATCAAAACATTATTATAGCTTAATATTGTCGAAAACTTCACAAGGTAGTCGTAGGCAAACACCATTTTGCGCAATATTTAAATATCGAACAAAACGAGATTTCTTCATTCATGAAATTGATTTTTTTAAACGAATTCAAACCAAAAGTGTGTACAGAGTAGGAATCATACTTATAAACCAGTAAAAATACCATTAAAAATTGAAGACCGGCTTTTTTGGTAAAATTTGGTCAACTCTGACCCCCTGTAGAATTTTAATCTGGTAGTTATATGCAGAATTTATTTAGAAATTCCCATGCGAAGTTTCAAAGTCCGCACTCAAAAAAATCATTATCTTATTTTGGGATTCTAGTCCACTATGCGACGTCACGAAAATAATCTAAGGCCTCACCACCCCCAAATCCTTCCTCAAAACCATTACCAATTATGCATTTCTTGATTAGCTTGATATTCGAGCTAATGAAATCCCTCCAAAATCGTATTCGACAATAAAGCCCGTCGATTCTACTTCGGCCGAAAGAAAGATCCTCCCGCTGACGGATTTATGCCCTCTCGAACAAAAAACAACTCCTGAAACAGAATGGAAATGAGAGATAGAAAGACATGCGTCCCCTTTAAATCAACCTCCCGCGGCTTCCGCAGAGATGTAAAAAAGAAACGCGTCCCTCAGTGGGTTCCTTCCAACCCTTTTCCTCCAGCGCTCCATCTTTACTTCCGGTTCTTTCATCGCGAATTGCCGCTGGGATGCCGTACTGGTTTGAGAGAGGCCAATGCGTGGGCGGAGCGCAATTTAGGAGTGCCGCTCGCTTGTTGTCTCTTCTTCCTCCCATAACTCGATTTTTTAGCGCTTTATTGGCCTTCGGAATAACAGCCATTGTCCCTTAAGGGACGCGAAAATTTCTGGTGAAAGTGGGTTGCCTGCGATGCTCTTGTAGCTCGCTAGAGCTCTCCCCAGGTCCTTTTACTCCTGACTTTAAACCCTCTCCTTAATGTATTCCGCTCTCTTTCCCGATATTTTCCTTTTTTGCCATGTTTGCTTTCTTCCCTCCTCTCCTTCTCCGCTGATCTTCCAAAAGGACAGCCGTTGCGAGGTGTGATGGAACGCATGATTAGATTACCTCTTTTAATTTATTGCTGCGATTTTTTTCTCCCCCATTAGGCTATTGTTCGCAAGAGATGGGAGAATTCGGTAGAGAAGGCGGTAATCGAATAATCGCTTTTTTCCGCGTGCAATATTTTCCAGGAACGAAATTGTAATGCCGTAGAAAATTAAAATTATAAGTATCTTATCCGGAACTTACGGTTTTATTGTTTGTGTTCGACATTAACGCTGTACCTTCTCTGGGGAAAAGACTATGAGCTGTTGTAACACGTAATAGTAACATTAATTCTTAGGAAGTGGACTCCTAATGACGGTTTACCAGGGTTAAGGAATATCCGCAGTAGCTCGCGACCGTCTTCTAAATCTTTTTATTATATGAAAAATAGAACTTTCAAATTAACTCAGATCCTTTGTAAACTTCCATTAGTTTATTCAATGACGTCAGAGACAGCACTCTTCGGAAAACGTGGATATGATGTGCTCTCTTTGTAAGATAGGCAGGTTTGTTACCGCAAGAAAAAACAGGGAAGGAAATGCCAGTCATTTCTTTCCGTGGCTCCCTTCAAAAATTCATCGAACGATACGCGACAGGAAATAAACCCTTCGTGCATGCCACGTAGGGTAAGATCACAGGGTACAGATGAAACGTGTATCCGTCTCAATGAATCGAACCAAGGACGAGCACTTGCCAAACATCTCCTTTTTGGAATACAACTACGAAAGAGATAAGGCACTTAAAAAAAATGGAAATTAAGTTTCTGAACAGGAAATGAATTCGAATAATCTATTTATCGAATATATATTTTTTTTTCTCTTTTAGACTGCCGTTACATCTCGGATATAGATGTAAGTTCTAGCTCTTAGTGCAATTATGCCCTACTGTCGGATTGAAAATAGTATAGACCTGGACTTTGACGCCTTACCCATTGATGATCAGATCAGCCATTATAGTGCGACATGTTATACATCATTCGAAAGAAAATTTATTTGCCTTTAAAATATAAACCTTAAGAGTCAATATCAATCTCCTGATTTATCCGAGTCGACGTAAACCAAATAAAAGCACGGTAAATTCGCGCAAATCCATGACTCGGTCATCTTCACATATTTATGGAACAATGACCAGGCGTCACAGAAAACTTTTAGCAGAAAAGTGTTATATAGTCGTGGAGCATAATTCGCGTTTTTTAGATCCGATCGTGATTTATTGACTTTTGATGAGCGTCTGAATTAAAAATGTATCTCCTTCTCCTAATTTGATCCTACTCAGTTGAAATTTTTACTATACACTATATAAACAATTTAGAAAAAATAAGCGAGGGCGATTTTTCCTAAATGCATTGGGGAAAGAGATATGATGCGGCCTATAATGATGACGTCGCTCCGGCGAAACATGATCGCCGTCCCCGTGCCGCACCTTTAGTATATTAATCTATACCTCATTGAGTAAACCGATGCCATGTTTTAAGTGATCATTTTCCGTCAGGTTCAATATTTCGTGGATAGTTTAGTTTTTACTGAAAATTTACTGCTATGATATTTCATGATCTAAATTAAACCCGAGGAAAAGGTGCATGATATGGGTTTTTCACAATGAAATTAAATCTGATTTTTAATCTTCCAGTTCGATTAATAACACAAGAGTTATCGTCAATTCTGATGAGACACTTTTTCATGCATCTTTCATGAGCAAGATCTTTAGGTAGACATATGTACTTGTGAAATAATATTGTATATTATAATGATCAATCTAACCTGTCACTCCAATGATACAGGACAGATCTAATTTCCCTTACACTCATTAAATTGTAAGCAATATATTACCAATTTTTCGAACGACTTAGTATTTTTTTCCTATCCTTCTATCTGCAGGTTGTAAATTAATAATCATTATGGCCACGAACCATTCACCCTTTGAGTCACTGCTTCGTTTCCGTGATCAATTACTCTTTGCTACACATGACCTTTACTATAATTATCAGTGATTCAGATACATCGACACTTAAATACCATCAGGTACTAAATTACCCTACAAAACGACTGATATTCTGCCAGTACTGGACAAGTAACCTTGGCTAGGATAAAGGAAAGGAAGGTAACTTAGTAGGTTGAAAATTTATTTAAAAAAGCATTCCCTTAACAGTGTGAGAGAGACGCGGCACGGTAGTTCAGTGGTTAGAATACCTGCCCGGAAAGTGGGAGACCTGGGTTCGAGTCCCAGTCGTGTCACTATTTTTCACACTTGTTATTCCTTTAACCTTAACTAGGTGGTAGTGAGGAAGGATGAAAGAGAGTGGATCTGGGATTTTATCCTCCTTATGATCCAGGACTCTGCAGTGGTAATCATGTTTCCGGAAAATGACTCTCTCAATTAAATTTTTGAGTGCCTTTGAGTATGAAGGAAGAACGCGACTTTAACTCAGGTGCGTGTGAATGAATATTCCTAGCTTTATGCTCTTACCTCGACACGTTGCAGGTTGTTCGAAGTTCCTCAAGTTACTCCTCTCGTTACTATCTTCTCTATCAAAAAGGTAGTGCTCATCTGTTCATAAATAAAAAGGATGTCCGTTATTTCAGCTATAACAACAATTTAAAGTAATATAAAGTAAATATACAAAACATATGAGTTCAGCCAGACAGCGTAGTTTAGCACGAGGAATAGAAAACAATTTAAAAATCCATGTAAATAGTACAGGTGATATAGAAAAGAAAATAAACTGTTCAGGATTAATACATAGAAAAAAGACGGGCACGAGTATTTGGGGCCTGAGAGGCCTTAAGATTCCATTCAAATCCGGCATATGACCGGCATTCGATTTTCATCAAAGAATATCGAATTGTAGGTCATAAATAAACCCCAAAGCTCTTTTTCTCACTTCTTGCAGATCGATGAATGTCAGTATCTAATGCTGAACAAACGTGCTTATTACTAACATATTTACTTATCTACGACAAGAAATGTATCGCATTGTCATTTTGAATCTCAATAGGAATATTTCGGTGTTCATTCAGGCGTCTGTGAACATGATATATAAACAAGCCTAAATACGTTTGCCTTTCAATTTCAAAGATTAGAAATGAAAATGAGTTAACAAAAGTAGTACTCGTGACATATAAATTTGAGCGGAGATTTCATATTGGAATTTATTAGTTTTTTCTTCCTTGTAAACTTTAATGAAGTATCTAGTTTTAATCGGATAACGAAGATCTTACGGAATGCGGAAAAAGAAGTAGAATGCTGATTGCAGGTTCTCCAGAAGCCATAAGTAGGGATAAGTAAGGATAAATACTTGTTTTCCGTGTTCGCTGATTATTGATTATCTCATTTAAGATGTCAGCAATTTAACAGGTAAATTGTCCGTTTAAAATTGTTGGCAATGTTTAGAATCAAGAGTTTAAATCAACCATCTGATTATTTAATGAGGTAAAACTTCCTCCATGTTTGAAGGAAGTGTGTTTGAGATGCTCGTGGGGTACATTATTAAAACCGTCCGCAGGGTTCTTATGCATATATTTATGCGAAATATTCAGGGGAGCTGTGACTTGAGCGCTCAGGTATGGTTTCTTATCCGTATGCTCAGAGTAAGAAAAGATGGTAGCTGCACTCATTTCGTCCATATCTACATACCGAATGTCACCGAAAAGATAAATTCTACGTACGCACTCTTTCGACGTTATATTCAATATCAATGGATTAAAATGCCATATATATAATCGATCGGCGTTTTTCTATTTTTCCCCATTTAATAAAATGTGCGACATAAATTAAAAGTGAAAAGTGAAAAATGTTAGAGCATTTGTAATTACTACAAAAGTCGCTCTTTCAGAGCTAATTTGCAAATGTGTATCAAATCACATCATATCACATGGACTATAGCAAATCTGGAAATATTTTTGAACGAGTAAAGTAGTTTTACAAATGAATGCTAATTAAAATTAACATTAATATTGCATGAGAACGTGGAATCACGAAGAAAACATCTAATGCTAAAGATATGAAATATTCAGTTAGACTAAAAAAACCTGTTCTTATTAGAAATGCAAGCTCCAAGTTCTGAATTGACGATAGTCATCCTTATGCATGCGCATACAATTGCAACGACTTCGAAAATGTAAAGATCTGATCTGATCTGATTAAGGCTCTGATGAATTCTACAAGATTCTGTGAAAACTTTGTCACAATCAACAGAAATCGCTTTTCTTCAGTGAATGTCGTATATATCAGTCAAATTATTCATGCAAATTTATTTATGTACCTTTTTTAATAGGAAAGGGACTATAGTCGGATAGCTAATGAAAGAAAAAGTGTATTTTATAATAAATTAAGCTCTACCTTGAAATAACTAACACGAAATAGGAACTAATATGGAAAATATGCGACATCCACAGAGATAAAAATCTAATGCAATTTTTGCAATTAGTCTGCTGTACCAGGTTTGGGTAAATTTTAAAATCAGAATAAAGGCGCGTAAAAACTAATACTTTACCATACGACGAATGTTTCTACTTCTGAAAACTCAGAACGCAATGTAACTTCTCTCGTAAAGAGCAAAGTCTCTTTACGAGAAATCTGATCGTATGCTTTCCATCTGACACCGCGAGCATGGCAACCTGTTCTCCTCCCGTCGATGAAAATATCTCAAGTACGCCCAGAAAAAGAGAAGTAGAGACTCGAGAAACGCAAACAAAAAGAGTAACGATGTCCTTAGCGGAACCCACAGCACGAAACAAGATTTTCAGGGACTCGCGTTTACATTTGTCGGAATCACACGCCGTTCTTACAAACGACCCTGGCAACGAAAATATATCTACGTTTTTATATTATTCACAGGTATGGATTCCACCGGATTACTACCCTCTGCCACAATTTCGCGATGTCGCTAGGATCTTCTGGAGGAAAACACATTTCCATTGGTTACTTTTCGGGAGCATTTCGGCTTAAGAAAATCCCAGACGGAGAGACCCACGCTCAACAGCTCTTTTACGAACGACTGTGCCTGGGGCTCTGCGAGTGGGAGAAAGAGGTAAGATTCGGTTGGTGTAGGGCTGGTTGGAAAACCCCCGGGAATTTCCAATGCGCTCCGCCTCCCTAAGGGTGTGGGGGTCTCAAAAATTTGCCGCACGATCCTCAGTTTTTTCGACTTTTCGACTGCAGCCACGGACGGTTACTTCTCTTATTTTAAGAAATTATTTGTGATCTAAGAAAAACAGGTTGGCTTCCTAAGCTCTATCGACTAAAGTGGTCTCCGATGTACATGAATGCTACTTAAATCAAGTCGTCCGTTTCAGAAATCCATCAAAAGGAAATAACTTTTATAGGGGAGAAACGTTAACTGCTTCCAATTAAAATTTTAATTTTAAGCGCTTTAGAGTGTTTGTAAGTTGTTTTGACCTTTAAACAACTGTCTTCGTACGTTACAACAGAATGTTGATCTGAATTTTACAGCAACAAAACAAAATGTACTTAACTTCCCTAACATTTTAATGCATGTTTGTCATGACTTATCCCTTCCAGGTGTGGTAAAGTACTCAATCAAGTATTATAACCGATATGTATAGCAGTGATCTTAAATTATTTAAGTTTTAATTTCTTTTATCTATAAATCACTTTGTTAAATAAAAAAAAATATTCCATTGATGTCATCAAGTAACGACATATGTTTTATCCCTTTCCAATTTTCAAGAAATATATTTTTTGATGCTCCAATATAAATAAATAAATAAAATAAATAGTATATGCATCTGCAGTTTTATCACTTTTCTTTCTTCAGAAACGCCCGAAAATTCGTATTTCGGGCGTGATGGCTACATTTGAATCTTTCTAGGCTCTCTCCGGCCATCATGATCTTACTGGGGAACGGAGTAACGTGGACGTTTTGGTTCATTTTTCTAACCAATCGGTTGTACGTGAGATGTGATAGTTAAATGTGTAAAACATTAAACTAATTGATCTCTTTTTAAACTGATTTGCAATCCTCAATCAGTGCTCGCCGAAAACGAGAAGCGCTCCATTTTGTGAATTAAATGCTAAAAATATAAATCATTAATTAATGACGCAGTGTTAACATAAAATAATATTTCACTGAAGTAGGCGAGGTGTTGTGGTGATCCATAATGGAAATAATTATGGAAAAATTGTTGTACTTTTACCACAATATTTTATTAATAAGAACACACGACCGGTTTCGACGATTAATCTGTAAAACATTAAACTAATTGATCTCTTTTTAAACTGATTTGCAATCCTCAATCAGTGCTCGCCGAAAACGAGAAGCGCTCCATTTTGTGAATTAAATGCTAAAAATATAAATCATTAATTAATGACGCAGTGTTAACATAAAATAATACTTCACTGAAGTAGGCGAGGTGTTGTGGTNTAATGAAAGTAACTTTTTATTAATTCATTCTTGAAGTATAATCTTTCATCTTTTGAAGTGTATGAGTCTTAGTTTGATCATCCTCTTTCAATACTTATTCATTAAAATTTAACTATCAGGGATCGACGAGAATCTCACTAAAATATTCTCCAAAATCTTGAACGCAGTCTTAAGCGGTCTGAATATAAATGAAAAAGCATTCGAAGACCTTCTACCGTTGTCATTCGTGGAATTATATCCGTGGTACTACATGCCACCAACTATCCATAAAGTTTTAATTCACAGCACAGAATTCTAAAAGGAATCCATTCTTCCTTCTAAATTAGTGGTGGCCATGAGCTCAAGAAAAAAAATCGTGGATATATAATTATAATGGTATTTGCAATCGAAAAAGTATATTTCTGCAGCTTCAACATTTCCTTCTGTAGAATACTTTGTCTTTGACGACTAATCAAGTATACGACCAATATTTGTTTACTCAAGAAAAATATATAGTCGTTAGTTTTGGCCATTTATAATAAAAACACCCCTAACATTCTTCCATCACGCAATCACCCGAGGATTTCCTAACCTGGAAACGTAACATCTTACATATTTTTTTAGTATATTCCTGAGTGACTACTGCATGTTTATTACGCAGCAATGAAGCTTAATGTTTTCATGTCATCCTGTGTGCAAGTAATAACTAAATATATGAATACCCAAAACAATATTGAGCATTCCAGAGTTTTCAGTATGGACTGTGCGAGGAGAGAGAGCTCTTGGTCATAGAATGTCAATTTTCTCTTTTTAAGGCTTTCAGTTGGTTGGAAATTGGAGTAATTGGACACAACTTGGAATACTTTCTATAAGAACTTGAAGGAAATACGGATTTTGAACACCAAAAGTTTCAGAAATTTGGCGAAAAATATGGCGGCGTGATAATCTGATTCGAAATAGGTTGTATTCAAAACAGGGTATTAATTAATGGACAATCCTCGAAAAGTTACATTGATCTTAAATTTGATTTCAGTGGCAATTATATGCTCTCACTCTAACTCAATTATATGTTCCACTAATTGCTAAATATCGTGAAATTTTATTTTTGCAAGCTAAAATTTGACGTCATTCAGGCATATGTTGTTCTATGTGACTCTTTATTCATAAATTCGAAAAGTATTCGATTCCCTCTGTCACCATGGACGACTAATGCTTCAAATGAAATCACCGATTTAAATTTATTTTTCTCTCACACTTTCCAAATGAAATTTATGTTGTTTCTGTAAATTATCTAATTATATATTTAAATACGAATTTTCCATAATTGCTTACGTTAATTTTAATTTCGCTGCTTTCACTACAGATGAATTCACATGACGCCTAATTAACGAAAAAATTATCAATAACACGTCTAGGATTCGTTAAACAGAATAAAATACGAAATTTCCCCACCGTCGCGCGTCGCGACGCACAGTGGGCTAGAAAATCGAAAAATGATGGCCAAAAATAAAATAATGTTTTTTTTTGAATGTGGACTTTGAAACTTCGCATGACTATTTCTAAATAAATTCTGCATATAACTACCGAATCGTTTACTTTTATTCCCGTGCATTAAAATTCTACAGAGGGTCAAAGTTGACCAAATTTTACGAAAAAAGCCGGTCTTCGATTTTTCACAAATTTCTTTAAATTCTAGCCAACACTGAACCCAAATGAGTAAAATGATCGCGTAAGAAACGATGCTGTATTATAAACCTATTTCTTATGCTTCATACAACTTGGTTTGAATGATCACAGTAGAATATTTGCATAAGTTATGCAACAAAATAGTGAACCCGGATTTTACGGCAAATTTTCACCTAAAGCGAGGAAAATAGTAGTGATATACCACGATGTAGATGGGCTTACTTACACCACGATATTTTTGAAACTTCCTTAAGAGGAATCTGAAATAAAATTCTGCGACAATTAACGACGCCGATTTATACACGGAATTTTCGATGTCGATGCAAGAGCCATATAAGCACGGCGGAGCGTCACCCTCCATGACGATCTCGGATTTGAGATGATATACGAACCAACACGCTTCTTAAAGGTTTTGTTCCCGGTATTATATGCTAAAACGAACCTTTGTTCTAAATTAAGACGAGAAATATTAAGATATATAAAACATTTACACGCTCAATGCTTAATACAAGAGTAAATTTAGTAGTAACGTATCGTTTCCATCATGTCTCTTGATAAGTATACCATTTGCGAACGTTTTACTTCATGAAAAACATTTTCAAGCTATTTTAATTCATCTTACTCTTTTTACCCTCTCTCGGGCCCTCAATTGTAAGGACAGCAAGCTCACATCTGGCCGTTATAGGGAGAAGGTCTTAGAGCCTGAGTAAAATTTCTCCCCTAAAAAGGGGCTAGGTTTATAATACCCAGCTGTGTGTGTTTTTTGGGNATTGATGTCATCAAGTAACGACATATGTTTTATCCCTTTCCAATTTTCAAGAAATATATTTTTTGATGCTCCAATATAAATAAATAAATAAAATAAATAGTATATGCATCTGCAGTTTTATCACTTTTCTTTCTTCAGAAACGCCCGAAAATTCGTATTTCGGGCGTGATGGCTACATTTGAATCTTTCTAGGCTCTCTCCGGCCATCATGATCTTACTGGGGAACGGAGTAACGTGGACGTTTTGGTTCATTTTTCTAACTAATCGGTTGTACGTGAGATGTGATAGTTAAATGTGTAAAACATTAAACTAATTGATCTCTTTTTAAACTGATTTGCAATCCTCAATCAGTGCTCGCCGAAAACGAGAAGCGCTCCATTTTGTGAATTAAATGCTAAAAATATAAATCATTAATTAATGACGCAGTGTTAACATAAAATAATACTTCACTGAAGTAGGCGAGGTGTTGTGGTGATTCATAATGGAAATAATTATGGAAAAATTGTTGTACTTTTACCACAATATTTTATTAATAAGAACACACGACCGGTTTCGACGATTAATCGTCATAATCATAAAATAATACATTGCATATTGTTAACATAAAATTATAATGTTGAAATAGTATAACATGTAGGCCAATGGTCATTAAATTCAAGAAAATAGAAGCAGTAGTGGTATTGTTAAAAGTGTTTCGACAGCTAAGAAAATAGAATTTATGTAACATACATTTATGTAACATACATTTATGTAACAAACAAGAGTAAACGGAAATACTGCCGACGAAATTTACTCGAAAGACTGCCGTAATCAGTGGTTAAACAAAGAGATATCTAAATATAAGAGTATTCTACGAATTATGCACTTTTTTAGATTGTCAGAAATCAATAGAACATGGTTTCTTGTTGAGTTTAGTGGTGAGACGCGCTCAATTGTTAGGCGCTCAACTGTCGTGCGCTCAATTGTCGCGGTAACCTTTATGAGTTCTTTCACCTCTCTAACCCTGTCCAGCAGTTTTTAAATTCTTACTTAGTCAATTTTCTCTAACTTCCTTCATGTTCACAGTTCTAATACCACAATCTTTCTCTTATCTCTCTTTAACAAGGTTTAGGTTTCACAGCAGTACATCATGACATTCCATATAATTTTTTTAACTAGTTTTTTTTTTCTAGTCTAGATCAAGTTACTGCATAATATATTTTCCACTGGAAGGCTTCTTTTGCCATAGAAATCTATGCCTTTATCTCTAATTCATCCTTCCATTCCTCTGTTACTATACTCCATAGATATCTGCATCTTTCTATTTGATCTATTCTTCCTTATTTAACAACGCTCCATATATTTACAGTCCATTATTCTCATTCTCTTTGTCTTCGAAACTTTAATTTTCATTCCGTACTCCTACAAAACTTGTTATTATTCCCTTCATGAAATTAACGGAGGAAGCCATCACTTCGTGGTATCTTGACATAATGAAGAATTGCTGCATGAAAACAGTTTTTCAGTTTTTCTTATAAAAACAGGAAAAATAACTTTTACTAATCCGCAATTTTAATTTCGTCGGTGACTAGTTTCTGCTAGTAATAGGCATCTTCAAGCCAAGAAAAAACGAAGAAAGAAGGCTTTTAAATGCATGGGTTCATATCGTTATACATTATAGAGTTATAGTTGTAGTATTGTTAAAAGTGCTTCGACAGCTTAGGTCATTTCTCACGTAGGCCCCCACCGGGAATCGAACCCGGGACCGCTTTCATTGAAGTCAAACGCGTTGCCCACTTGGCTATTGGGAGCCTATATACAGGTGTACATATATTATTAAGTAATTTATGGGGATTCATAGTGCTTATAAAAATCTACTTCCTTCCTTTTTCCTCGGCTTAAAGATGGCAACACTAGCTGAAACTAGTCGTCGACGAAACATGTATCGTGGATTAGTAAAAGTTACATATTTTTGTTGCTCAAAACTGTGTTTTTATTCAGCAAATCCTCATTATTCCCTTCCCTTGAAATACTGGACTCGTATTAGCAATAATAATTAATTTTGAAAAAGTTAAGACATTCCTTAGCACAACAATGGGAAAATAAAGTTTATGTGAAGAACTCCAAATGGTAATCAGTCATTGCTTTGGCTCTGTTACACTGCTATTGACAGAAATGAGGGACCCACGTCAAAGCAATTGGATTCTGTTATTAGAATTCAACATTTCGAAAAGTGATACGTAAAATAATGTTTTTAAACATTTGAGTAATATTAAATGTGGGATGTGAAATAATTCAATAAATTGCTCCTGTGGTAATCCAATTAGAAAGGAAGGATAATCGAAGGCGGAAATGACCAAAGGTTTAGCGATGGAATGAAAACCACGATTAATATTTCAGCGATTACTCGGAATTTGAGGGAGAAGATTGGAAAATTCCAACGTTGAAAATAAAAGGCAGTCGAAAATGTTCTCATTTCTGCGAATCGCAGACTCCCGAATAATATCGGAAAAGTTGAGAATGAACAGCAAAGAAAAGGGACGAAACGAAAACGATTCGAAAGAGGCAAAGAAAATAAAAAGAAGATAAGAAGACGGGAACGGTGATGGGTGGCTCTGATTGAAAATCGGGTATATATGCACTTGATAGATATCGAGAAGGGAAAACGTATGATGATTAATATAAGTATAGCGGAATTTAATGATAAAAAAGTTAATTCCTGTCCGTGGAAAAGAAAAGTGACCGAATGATCTCTCTGTGGCCGGTTTATGGTACCGCGACAACTGAGAACATGTCTCCACTAAACTCAACGTAGGTTTCTACAAGGAGGCATATAGCAGGTAGTGAATTAACACCGACACCGCTCCTTAATATTCTTCATTAAACTCTAATACCTTGCGGAAAGAACGACCATAAGTTACTATCAGTCCTAGCCATTCATTGATTATAATATACATTCTTTATAAATATCTTTTCCTTATAAATATGTATTATTTATAAATATATATCTATAAAACTCGTATCTAAAACCGTCAAAGTTTAACTTTGCAACCATGCACTCTGGCGGTCTTCGGTTAAATATTAATTCGTATGAATAAAATCTCTGGGTTGGAGTTCACGTTGGTTATTTCTTCCAAGAGCTTAATAACCAACCCAATTTTGCACTTTAACGTTTAACCCTTTCTAAAAAAAGTTGTTTTTCAAAATAAATAACAACGTTTCAGCTTTCAATAGAAATAATCTGAATTTTTCTTTGAGTCATTAAATTACTGTATTAATATTACAATATGATATTTAGCTCTTTTAATTACTGTAAATTATGTAATAAAAGTCGTCTTATTTTTCACAGTGAAATCCCATTTTTTAATCTTAATGTGCTTATTTTTATATCCCTATTGATGGGAGACCTGATTATATTATATGTAAGAGTAAACAGAAATACTGCCGACGAAATGTAGACGAAATACTACCGTCATCAGTGGTTAAACAAAGAAATATAAGTTCATAGTTCTCTATCGTAGATATACATATTCTCATTTCATAGTTCTCTATCGTAAAAATTACCATACATTCGCTAAGTAGTAGATACATATTTTTCTACTTTAACAATTTCATGATCTTCTTTTACCGTTTTCCACAGCCATTTTAAGGCGTAGTGAGCTGAAATGCCAACCAGTAGCTACCGTTCCAAAATCTCGTAAAACATTTCCATTTGAGTCTCGAAAAAACCGAGGGGATTATCGAACAGTTTGCTGCAGAAACGCACCTGCTACTGCAATAACCGTGAGAGGAAGTCGACGCTTAATGAGTTAACCGATATCGGGAGCGTATGCGAAAATGGGCGATCGTTTCTTTAGTCGCAAACAAATTCCATTAATGGATCAAATATGCCTGCTCTATGTTTTACAATAGGATCGTTTATTTGGGCACCTTAGATGTTTAAATGCCATCTACAAGGAAAGTCTAACGCTGAAAACTCGTCAGTTGTAGTTTTAGATGTTCTTTATGGATTGATAAATTCGATTTTCGAAGATTACTTAAAGGAAAGGTGTAAAATACGCTGAATCATTTTTGAGGAGATTACCGATTCACGTTTCAATGAACTGATTGTGTAATTTGCTTCCATATTTTGGGGAACTATATAATGCACCATCATGTCTATTGTTTTGATTTTAAAAATGAAAGATATACAGAAATTTTTTATGAAATCATTTTACGCAGATAAAAATGTACATAGGCGCCGAATATATATAAAAGGCCAAAATAAGGGTATAGAATGCATTGTACATATCTTAATAATTGTATGATTTATTTATAGTTACTTTGTTTTCAGTATATTATCTCATTACGCAGGAAACGTATTCCGAAGAAAGAACAATTTCTGTGAAATGATTCCATCGCTTAAAATATCATCCTGCGTTGAAAAGCATGGAAAGGAAATCGGAAAACGATCCAAATACGTAATGAACTAAAAACAAACCTTCGAAAGATTACTATCAGACGTCGGAAAGACCGCGTTACCCACGCCATTATCAGCAAATGCCGTTCGATCACGCGTGCCCTAACGTGATGGAAACATGCATCTGAGTTCCCGGTTTGTATCGACTCTACTCCTGGTCCTGTTAACAATACTCAGCGTCCTTCGACTTCTAAGCTGGCAATACATAGTATTCGTTTATTTTTATTTTTAGAGACGGCATAAGAACAATTTGAGTTCATTTTATTTTACACAACTTTAATCTAATAATTGAGTTCATACTTATCAGCATTATATAAGCGATTTAACAGCGTTTAAAAATGCATTAAAAATAAAAATTTTATTAGGAGCTAAAATAAAGACTAGACCAACACACTAGACCAGACACACTTCATGTAAAGTTCGATGCTGGATACAAAGAAGATTCATTTTTTTACTCAAAAATAAGTAAACAAATTCTCATTATATGCTGGATTTTCGGTTATAAATAAGATTTTTGAATTGTCGTTTTACCGATAGTCCATATCCAATAAGTATTTGTCTATTTAGGAGAGCCAGAAACGCATTTGATTGAATAAAAATAATTCAAAGAATCATTTTTAGTATCTGTAATTAGATTAAAAATTCGCTCATTCCAATATCAGCTTATACCAATTCCGGTTCCTTAAAGAATTTCAAAATTTCTGATTTCGATTATTTGTAAATAACTAGTAAATATTATATAATCAGACATTTTTTGTATGATAAAACTTCAGAAAATAAAATTTCTTTGTTAAACAGTGCTTAAAACGCATTCAACACCGCAAAACATCATATTTTTCCCAAGGCTGTATCTTAGATAATTTTTTATAGTAAAATCTAGTTTTCATAACCATCTCATAAACTTTCAGTGATAACGGAATAATGAAAAGCATTTTCTGTGCTTTCTTATTTTTTTCCTTTGATGATGGAAGTAAGTACTTTTCTATACTGGATCTATAACTATTTCCGAATTTCCCGTTCTTTTACTTCAGAAGTCATACATAAGGACGTCTTTAGGTCGGACGCGGGAGCATGAGAGAGAGGATTGACGAATTCGGAATTGAAGGATAGCTTTGATTTATTCATTTAACATGGAAAAAATAGGAAAGAATAAATATCAATTGAATTGCACGATTCGATAGTCTCTCACACTCGGATGTACGATGGCCACGTACGAGGGGGTCCCACAATACAAATTATTTGCAAGTGGAGCCTCCGAGAGATAAAGCTTTCGATGTTTCATCGGTAAAGATATACAACTAAACTGGATTAAGGAAACTTCGTGGGCATTTAAACACGTACTCGTTCTTAAAATATCTTTATTTTCAGTCTATAACAAAAGCGTTTACTTTCCTACATATTTAGTCATAATTCGTACTCCTCCTTCCGTATAAATCTCATGGCTTAAAGCAAAGATGGAACAGCAATTATTTCATACCATAATAAAAAATAACCGAAGCCACGAAGTATCATTTCCAACTCTTTTAGGACTATGTGCAGAGTATTTATGTAGATGCAGATGTTTTGGGGCTACTACTCCAACCTCTTTTATCCGACAATGGCTGCGAAAAGAGAGGATCATCATATTTCTCTTCTCGTTATCACTAACGTCGTCAAGGTATAGCTATCTCATCGGATGCCTCCCTTCTCTGAGAAGGACGCACCTACAGGATTAGCACAAAGATAATAAAGGAAATGGGAAACGAGAGCTCGAAGAGTATCAAGTTTCCTTAAAACTATTTACGGTGATAGGAGAGTAACCGCTTTTGTGATTCTAATAAAGGCTTTATTATGTGGTTTATCCCTCTCGGAATTTCCTCCAAGATGTCCTTCCTCTAGTGCCTAAGGACAACGGTGGCTTTATAAGAGAACTCCATCCCCCTTTACCCGAAGGGAAAAGGGGGAAGAACTAAGCAATCCTTTAGCTCTGCCTTCTTCTTTATCCGCATCTCAATGTTCTCCGTAACGACATTTCACCTTTCATTCCTCCTTTACTGCATCCCTATTCCAAATCGAAATCTTCCCAAAATTATTTCCATTAAATTTCAAATCCTGCATTTTCTAGATTAATTTCATTTTTTCTTCATTTTATGCTATTTATAATTCAATCTCTTATCGTTAAGGGCATAAAATACGAAGTTGGCATGCGGTTCAGAAAAATTCATGGCATTTAAAAGGAAACTATTCCAATACAATTGAAAAAATTACCCTGACTAAAAAACTGTGGTAGATTAATTACGTTTGATTATGACTAAAATATCGTATAACAATGAGAATAAAAATAACTTTTCTAATGGAAGATGATCCCAATTACATCCAATTTAATAAATATTGCCACTGACGAACACAACCATTCCCTAGCCGAAAAAAATCCGATTAGTCGGGACTCGAACCCAGTACCTTGGGTGTAGAACGCTTGAACAGTAACCACTCTGTGATGGAATAGAGTGAAAAAAATCACTGTTTCGGCCTCAACTTTGTCCTCATGATGTGACAAATAAAAACAACTTTTACACGTTACGATAGAATTATTTATTCTAACGTGATAAAGTTGTTTTATTCCTCTCCAAAAATGAGAAAATGTTTCACATTAGGCTTAAGTAGAAGTGTAAAACAAATTTTTCGTTACAATATTCCCGGTTGTGTGCTCTACTGTTCAGATCTAACACTAAAGAATCATATAATTTGTAAGTTTGCAGATAACATATAGGACCTATTCTACAATTATTAAAATTTTCAACTTGAAATTTTTTTAGCGAACGATAATTTTAAATTAATATACTTCATTATAATGAAATAAATTTTCCTTGTTCAGATTGAAAAAAATAGTTGCTCTAATTTAGTTCGTAAGAAATGATACGCGGATTCAAGAAGAAAGCATGCGCATTTATTCGTTGCTGCTATAATCCTTACCATATCTATGTTCATATTTTAACGATTTTGAATGATAAAATACAAATCCGCGTTTAAAAACTTGAATCTCACCGCTGTAAAAAGATGAGCTTTCACGGATAATCATGCGTGACCAAAAAGCTGTTTTTCACGGCTCTCTTTCAAACGAATACCCGCCTTCTTTCTTCGTGGCTTCGTACCTAATACTTACGCAACGAAAATAAAAGGAGCAAATGAAGCATTCGTCATAGGAAAGAAGTGCAGCAATTAATATTTCGTCTGATTCCGTAAACTGGAACACTAAACCTCGCATATTGCACATACAGTCATTATCGCTAGCGTAAAACGCGCCACGGGAGTTTTTACCCAGTTGGAGTGAACTTAAGAAGAGGATAAATTGTGTGATCTCTGTCGTTGCGACGAGAATACCTCTGTGTGTACAACGAGCCTCTGCGGAATGGGAAACGCACATACTGCTTTGTTTATATTTGTTCCGACGATTCTGTTGGGGAGCGCAAACAAGGTTTTTCAACTCGCGCTGTGTACCATTCATTATAAGCCGACGACAGCCGATGGCATGCATGGGGTTGACACCGCGCTCTGCTAATCGAAGGATATTTACGCCGATGAAATCCCAACGGTAAAGCTAGAACCCCTTTGAAGTAAAACGAGTTGATGAACTAGTACTTTTTTAATGCAGGCCCTTGATTTCTATCGTGCGTTTCCTATTCTATATCAACAAGTTAAATCTACACAAATACCCTGCGTCTCTCGGCGTGTCGGATGCAGAACCTGACTGTTTCTGGAGCATTAGTTGTTTGAGTTTGATTAACTCGAAAACAACGCAATACACAACTCCCAACGCTCCAATCCATTCCTGTACGAAGCAAAATTATGAAAAAGGTATACTTAAGCGTGGATGCTTTGTTTCCAACAAAGTTGACAAAGAAAAAATCTGCGTTGCGGGAGAACACCATAGAGAAGGGGGGGGGGGTGAAAGATAATGTGAAAACACGAGAAATACATATAAATACAATTCATATCATACAATAAATATAATAGCAGGTAATCGGAAATGAGGAAAAATTAAAATTGAGTTACAAACGTATAAAAATGGAGAATGCGAGTTTAAAAGTTACGTAGAGTTACATATTGAAATTACATGTCCAAAGATAAAATTAGTTTGCTAGGTTAATTGAAACAACTGCATCAATTCCTAAAAGTAAGATTATCTTATAACTAATGCTCATTATTTCAGCCAAAGGCGAATTGGCAATATTTATGTCGGACTGTCATGTAATCCTCGTCATTTGACCACCGCATTTTTCTTGTTTCGTGAGAGAAAAAATGCCGGTAAATACCATACTAATCGCCCGAGAAAATAATAGATAAACAATATAGTCGACAAGACGGAGAAATAGCAATCTCTAGTGAATAATCATTTATAAGAAAAACGACATTTTCTCGCTTCTTTATTTGAGATCACGTTGACGGAGAAATTTTCAGCTCAGCAATTTCTATACATGTGTAATATTAGAAATCGTCTGGAATCGAACGGAAGACTAAAAGGTTTATGAAGATTAGTCCTTTACCTGCATGGGGAAGATATTTAATAACGTGCCTATTTTGAAAGTTGAACAACGCTATTTTGTATAGTACCCCAAACCCCTCTCTCATTCCCTCCATTTATTGTCTATTATCGAATTTAATTTTCCATTTTCCTATATAAACACAAATTATATAGGGATAGAATATTCAATTTACCTCACACATTACCATCCTGTCAAATTGCGTCAAAATCGGTTGATAACTTTTGCGTTCCACCATTTCCACCACTTCCGTCATTTATCCTTCGAATTAACAGACCCGACGCACTTTTTTCGTTAAACAATTTCAAAGTGGAAAATGCGGATTAAATTAACTTAACACCTTATGGTCAGACTTGCTACAACTGCGTGCGGTAAAAACACGTTCTATGACTGGGATTGGAAGGATTTTTTCATAAGCTCGTATTTTGTAGTTAAATATTTATTTTTAGTAACTTTAAATAGAAAGATCTAAAACATTAATTGTTTCAGAATGAAAAAAACTTGCGCCTTCTTTGGAAATGATCTTTGGAAACCGGTGCTCCTCTGCGCGAGTAAACATGACTTTAAAAT
>KZ308346.1:1268454-1302412 GCA_000376725.2 Ladona fulva | reverse complement strand
TATATATATATATATATATATATTGATAAACACTATGATCTATGAGAATGAAATATCAAACATTTTCTTTCCTGTTAATTTTTGCTGGAAGGGAGTAAAGCAAGGGAAAACGACTATTTCATGTATGAAAATAGGATATGCCCCCAATGCAGTTAGTCCAGGATCTCACTCATACAATAAGAGAAAAATCTACTTTCGATTTTTTATCCTTTTTATTTTCCACCCCAAATGAACTTATTTACCTCTTTCTTTTCACCGTTCCCTCCTATTTTCCCAAAGTCAAATCCCTCAGCATCTCTGTTCTGCAATCCAATCGGAACTCCCTCTTCAAGCTCTGAACACTCGATTCACCGCAATCCTTCTCTCACTCCCGACCACAATTCCCTCTGGGGTCCTTTTATCAACTTCTACCGATATATAATATTTTACTCTGACGGTCTTTTTAAGGTTCATTTACTCTTCAATTCCGTTCGCTATCCTCCTCCCAACGCATCTCTCCTTTCTAACATCATCGAGAAAAACGTTTCCTACTGCCACCCATTGAATTGTGATGACATTCCATCCTTCTGTGCTACTCCATCACAATGCACTAACTTCCAAAATATCTTCGAAGTATCAATTTAAGTGTGAAACTAAATTTGAAATATTTCTATAGCGTCGTTAGTGGAAGGAATCAAGCGAAGTGAATCTAATTTACCTTACGCACGAAGAAAAAACAGCTCACTTTGAACAAGTCGTATCAAAATACTTAATAATGAAATTCTGTCCATTACCGTCAAATCAATGTAGTTGTACATACTATTTTTAATTTAAGGTGATACTTAAATTCAATGTAGCAATGGCATTTTTGTTATTTTTGACTTAAGCAATGTAACATTGATTGTAATTTTTCGTCTATTCGTTCGAACATATCTTATTAGTTTTTATATATTTCGAATTTTCCTTTGTTTTAATTGACACTTCAACGGTTCTACATCGTAAACCTATTTCAATGTATAATGCTTTCAATTTTTAACTTTCTTTCGCGGATTTTTTTAACCCCCTCCACTCCCTTCTTGTAAACATTAAGATTTATTTCCCACATTCCACTCTTTCCTTTGGTTTTTAATTCATCAATGTTTTTATAATAAGGACAGATAAAAGGGAGTCCAAAATGGGCCTAACCTCTCCGATAAAGCGCATTTTTATCTAAATTATTGTTCATAGAGGAAACAGTGCAGTTACATCTGAAATGTCCGAGGATTTAAGTTGCAAGTGCAGAAATTTGTACGATATCGTGTTTTCTGTGTGTGATGACCGTTAATAATTCGAGGGCTCGCGACTAAGATAAGCATTCATTATCTTAAAAATCAAGAGAATATACGAGGAATTCATTCAGAATCTTGGTGAAGTTATCCCCTATATTTAGTGGGAACGACTTCGAGACAAAGGGAATCGTGAAGACATCATGGAAGAATGTGGGAAATTTCATAAAAATATCGCTGTGAAGTAGTTATGAGAGATCTTAGGTATTATGAGCAATATTTCTGTTCCTAATTCATAGAATAAATTTCAGATAAAAATATATCTAAATACTTCTGTTCTACCTTCTGGTAGGTTTATGTGACTTAACAGTCCCCATTCAATCCCATTTCTTTAGTTTCTTGATAACTTGCACCACAATTTATGTCATCTAGCATCGTTTACCTTTGTCTTCCGCTCTGTATTTTCCCTTGCATTCTACCCTAAATTACAATCTTCAGCGATCCCTCTTCTCTCAATATTTGTCCAACCCATTTCCTTTGTGGACTGTATTGTAGTTACTTCAATGAAAACCCTCTCCTCTCCGACCATCTCTACCACTTCTGTGTTAGTCTTCCTATCCATCCAACTTACATTTTCTATTCAACGCCACATCTCAAAGGTCTCGGATCTCTTGCCGTTCCTTCCTAAGGTCCACTCTCATAAATTATTATACACAAACACACATACTTATAATAAATTGCTAAATAAGTTTAATTTGATCAGTAGACAGCTATTCAATGTTAGGATTTGCGTTAATTTTATGTTGGGGTAACGGTAAATTTGAACTGAGTTATTTATCATGAATCGGGAATCGTGTGTCGTGTTGCCTGACAGTCTACTACTTGGGATTTATCACTGACACTACTTTCAATCTTTTCACAGCCATCATCTATAGCTAATAAATTTGCGTTAGTTACGAAGGCTTCGCTACATTTTACTTTCCCTGAGAGCAACTTAGATCCATCTTAATAATACGTTTTGTCAAAAATAATTTTTTTCATTTTACCTGGATTTCAACATTTCTTAATTATAGTTAGATGTCACATCAGCAAGATGTAGAGAGTCTTTGACACTAACTCTGTACCTCTTACCAACTAAAATGTAATGTAAAACTTAATTTGTATCTAGCAGTCACTACCGGCATTTTGCATGTATACTTCCATCTCTTTCAGAGCTGAAACAGGGTGAGTGATACAGAGAGTATTTATCTTCCATATTCCCATCAATTCATGTCCACTGTAATTTCTATTTCCTAATCCGAGCTCTTCATTATCTTCCCCTTGCCAAAAAATTAATTTTAATCCCCCATTACAGTATGTCCTTACTTATCCTTCGGCCACCCAGTCGTCTCTTCAATTTGCTTATTAACTAAGTTATCCTCACTTAGTTCACTTTTGGGCAGTAAACTTGAAGTATCACAATGTTTTCTGGTTAGGACTTTCACTGCCGTAAGCCGGACGCTTATGTAATCTGGGGATATTATGGCTCCTCCCACACTCTTTTCTAACTCTAATGTAACCTTCCTCTGGCTAGAATTTCCCTCACTCCCTGTACTAAGACTAAAACAAAACTTTCCACCGTGCTCCATAAATCCGTGGCGAATTAATATTACATTTACACCTTAACGCTTTCAAACTTCCCTTTCCTATTCATCTAAGATTTCACTTCTTAATTTTTCACTGTAACTTTCTTGACCGTCTCCTTTGCTAGTCGTTCTCTTCGTAGTTATTTCATGAAATGACGAACGAAATCGACAAATGATAAGATAAAAGAACAACGCAGACATAGTGATCTCCATACTAATTTGGATAGGAAAGGTGGTTGGGTTGCCAATACTCCGATTGCTGATTTATAATTAATTATCATTGGTAGCGAAACTAAGGCTCATCGACGCAAACTTCGATTCACTTCTTTAGTGTTTCACTTTCTGCGCCACTAAAAAAATTGCGCCAAAATACTCGTTCAAGATCTACTCCACTGTCTGAGTCAATCATTCAAGAAACAATTTTGGAGCGTCTATTTTTATAAAACTAACGCTATTTCTAATTATTGAATTCTAAATCAAATAACTACTCTTTTTGAATAGTCTTCAATTATGTTAAATAAATAAATACCGCTGGAGATGCTTATTTTCATTTGAATGACACTGAGCACTGCCAACGCAATGTATTTCCATTTAAATGCCTAATGATTACCAAAAGTAATGCAAAAATATCTTTTTTACAGCATTGTACATGATCCCTACCTAATGTCTTATCGTCATTCTTTTACTTAGATTCTTTACATTCTTTCACCTCGTTCTTTGCTAACAATCGAGTCAATATCTCTTCCTTAACGTCCTTCCACCGCATTTCTCTGCTCCCTTAACCTCTCCGCCTATCTCAACTTCCTTCCCACACAATTCTCCCCATTTCTGCACCATTCCTGCCGCTCCACCGTTCTCCAATCTACCGAATGGCTTTGGATCCACTTGCACTATTCATGAACCTAGCGGAAAGAAGAGGTGAAGGAGTGAGGACCCAAACCCTTTTTTCCCTTCAGCCTCTCCTTCCTTTTTCATCTCTTTTCTTTGCTCTCCCCGTGTGGTAATACCATAGAATTTCCGTTCAGGTTTTGTCAGGTCTTCCATAGGGAAAGTGCGAAATTCAACAGGAATATTTAGAGGAGATATTCCACAAGTGACCACTTGCCATTCTTCTGCAATTGCCACTCTACTTCGGCTGTCACTCACTTTATGAACGTACTTGTTGAACCTTGGAGAAGGAGAACCGTCGACCACACTGTTGTTTACTTCTTATGGAGTAAAAGCGACGTTACTTTGCGCTAGTTCGGCCTCACCTCGAGTATGAATTTTCGAGAGTAACAAAAGTGCAACGAATGGCAAAACGTTTAGTGAGGAATTGCTTCAACAAATCAGTGAGTGTTACTCATTTGTTTCAAAATTTTTAATGATTATCTTTAAGATGAATAACATTAAACTAATGCTTAACTCGATAAATTTACTAGGGTGAATACCGGGCAGGGTATTTTATTTTATTTTCTTTTCCCCTTGATACTACCACCTGGCCTGGTGCCTACTTGTAGTATTTAAGAATAAATAAATAAATAAAAAATAAAGCACATTCTTGGAAGACGTTTTGGACGCACAGGACATTAAGCATCATAAGAAATACCAAAATTAACAAATACAGAAAATAAATTATTCTGCCATCATTATAATTTAACACAATGAAGAAATGGAACTCAAATCTTAAGGATCTTAAATAAATCTTGGAAATCCATAATCAAATTACTTAACAATATCTAAAGATGTCTCAAACATAGCAATAGACCGTCTTTTGTTATTCTGTTCCTCCTTTAAGTTCACGACTTTTTCTTAGATCGATGCATAATATTTGATTTCCTGAAAAAGATCCAGTTTCCTAGAATGCAATGAATGGATTTTAGAAAGAAATACTATTTACTAGCTGAAGTGCCCGTAGATAAAAGTAATAGTACAAGTAAGTAGTTGGTAAATAATATACGAGTACTTAGCAGGAGAGGACAACCTCTGTGGGAAACGAATTCGTGGGAGACTTTCAGAGTATGTTCCAAAAAATAGACAAATGTACGACCGTTGACACTGCTAGGCATTTTTAACGCAAAATTAGCGACTGAAACTCGGAGTTAGACAACCACGCCATACACGCGCATCTCCATGAAGATCGTGAAACTTTGTGAGTGGGGAATTGTTTTCTCTCATTCTTTTTCATAAATTATATTGTCGCCATTTAGTTTTACCTCTCTACCCTCTAAACATTCTTCACCTGTTTCACAAACATTTATTCAATAACATGTTAGGTCGGAACTCCAGCATGTATTACATTGCTATATATAGGATATGAATTCTGTGCCTAAACCACAAGTGTCTCTGACTTGCCCCTTTTATGCCGTACGAGCCCCAACGGGAAACCCCCAAGAACAACGAGATATCCATCCTAGTTATCATAAGTTCGATCCCAGAAGTCCCGATTTTTCCCATAAGAATGCATCGTGCGGATTTTTGGAAATTTATTTTGAGTGCTTCCCGGGATGTTAGAGGATTGAAAATCGAGTTGTTATTATAAGGCGTGCTTCTGTAGTGTAAGCAGCAAAGATATTACCCTAAATGGTCTTGGGTTCGACGCCAGGCCAATATGAAATTCTTCCGTAAATGAATGCATGGTATATGAGCTGGTTTCACATTGTAATGTTCACCATTAATTAGTGGTTAGTTCCATATCCTAAAAACTAGCAGATCGTTTAATCGGTTGTGAAGCATCGTTGGAAGAGCATCGTGGTGAAAAATGCGTGGCACGAGAATATGAGCTGGTTTCGAATGGCGATGCATATTTCGATTTGCCTGAGGAACAGCCGTCAATTTTTCGAAATGCATAATTGAAAAACTTATCGAAAGTACATTGGTTACATTCTCAAATAATTTCCGACTAATTTTAGACGTATTACAAAAATAAAGGTATACATAAAAAGTAAGCGAAAAGTTCGCAAGAGTTTAAATGCATGCAAAAAGCCGATAATATCTCATTGTGTATTCCTTAGAGCGCTGTTCCGTAGCGTATTCAAATGAAAATGGAGTGAAAATAAATAGACTCGACTTCAGCAATTCAAGTTGTCATCCAGACGACGTCGTGTTAAAAGTGATACATTTTGACGAATTGTTCATTTATTTTGTCAGAATGTGCGTTATTTGTACCCGAAACGTATAATCGACGGTAGAAAAAGAAATCAGTATGAATTTTTTTCTTACGATACTTGCCTCGATTCCGTAAAATGAGTCGTCCTATTTTAATTTTCCGAAGGAAATGAATATTGTAAGCGGTAAAAGTGAACTTTACATGTATTTCTTATGGGAAACATTATCCTCGTCTATGATCGAACCGAGGACCATAAGGCACATGAAAATAATCTGTGCGGGGAGGAGATGTAATAATGGGCCAATCTTGATAGTTGGAAAAGTTAAGTTATAGAATTATAGGGGGAAATAAAGTTGACTACCTATGACGTCATAACAAATTTAATGGCCTATTTAACCATCACAATATGTAAGATATAAATTAGCCTATGTGTCAATTCAGAACATATATTATCACCCTATTTTTCATCAAACCTTCATCAATATCGGTTGGATAGATTTGATAACAGACAGAAAGATAGAGATTTTTTTAAATGGGTGTTTTGGACTCGCGAGGAATACGTCAGGTTTGTGCCCCGCGGATTTAAATGAAACTTTCAAAACACGTTCCTTGCACAAAAATAACAGACACATGTCCGGCCGTTCAACTCAATGCGCCTTTTTTAACACAAAATATCCAACTGAAAATCGAATTTAGGCAACCACGCAACACACGTTCTAATTTAATGTTTAATTAATTCACAATGTAAATTATAATCATCCGATAATGATCATTATCATGGGTTTTGTAAAGCAATAATGAATTATTTATCACCAATTTATCTTTATAAGTGAGTACAAAGCCGTAGAATGTCAGTGATATAGGACTCAAGGCATCGCTTCATCAGAGAGCGGAAAGGAAATACGTTAATGGGTTACATTTATCAAGAATTGAGTGTCCTCAATTCTTACTCGATTATCTATCTTCCTCATTGATTAGGGATCTGCCATTGCGGGGATCGATGTACAACCATCTGCTGATGCTGATGGCCGAATCACAAGATGGCGATACTTTTTCTTATCACTTTGTCTCAATTATGTCCACAAACACCCAAACTTTAAACCCATTCCAAGTGACAATACGATATAGAAATCCATAGATATGCCTATCTACTCGCTTTCCATCTTCATCTCACTTTCTCCCTCGGCCTTCCTCAACCGATCCCTCGCGTTTGTTTGGCTTTATTGCTTTTCCTCTGCGCCTGCCGCTTTTGCTAACAATGCGGAATGCGTGTATGTTTTTTCCTAAACAAGGTCTGTAATGTTTTTCGATCCTTCCGAGTCTGTCTCTTTGTATTATATGGGGAGGAGAAACTTGTTTTATAATTAATCTCTGAAACAGATATATTCCAATCGTCATGGTTAATTTTACTAAAAACGCTCTCAGCTATTAATTTAATTTTATTTATTAACTCACTTCCACTTCCATGTTTCCTAAATTTTATAAAGGCTCTCTGAAATGTTGAAAGATAAAACAGTTGCATTCCGTGATAAATGGCCTCCTGCAATCTCACTGCTGGATACACACAACCCACTCATCTACTTTGCATTCCGCCTTACTTTTACAGGCAGATTGTGCGATATTCCTTGCAAATATTATTTTTCATTCGATATATAGCTCTTCAGCCACCGCAGCTTACTCATTATCATATTTTAAGGCAAGGCCCTGTCGTTGCAACCAGCTGCTCTTTTTATTGCTGCTCTTTTCTTTTCTTTGTACGTTCTCACGCCCATGATACCTTTCATGTCACCTGGCAACTTCTCTTAGGCCGTCCTCTTCCTTTCTATCCAACAATGTCTCCTTTCCTTTACATTCCTCATAAAATTCTAGTGCCTGAAAACACGTCTAACCATTTAGTTTTCCTTTTTTCCGTATCCTTCCATTCCTCCTTGACCTCCACCACATTGCTCTTTCTTTCCGATGTTCTTCCTCTTCATCTTCAGCGGCGCATTTCCATGCCTTTCAACTTCCCCATCGTCCAAGTCTCACTTCTATATATAATACTCAGAATACTATAATAAATAAATGCAGGATTTGAAAAGGAAAGCTTGGAAAGCACTCAAAATTATAAGTCTAGACAAACTTAACCAGGAAAAATATGAAATATATCTAAAAGTATTTAACGAGGAAAAAAAGAAAGCGAAAGGAAAATACTTCGTGAATATTTTAGAGATTGACAGCAATCAAATATTTTTAAATAATTTCGAAAAAACGAGACTGTAAAGAAAAGGTTATCGCGATCAAATATGTGAATGGGAGGATAATAATAAATAACACAGGAAAGGCAATGTGTTGAAATTGTTTGTATTCAAGCGTGTGCAATAGAACTTAAATCGATCCGTATGGGATTAAAACCGTTGATGATACAAGACAAATCGTCAATGGGAAAAATCATTCAAATAAACATGCTACCAAACGTGAAAATACATTCTGTATTAGTTACAAAATGATAAGGAAACAATTAAATCGCTTTAAGACATATAAATGGGATCTGGGAAAAACTGGGATCAACTGAAACTGTTCGATACTTTCTAACTATTTAATTTTATTTCAAGTAATTCTCAGTAATAATTCCATTCCGGAGGACTAGAGAAAGGCAACGATTATACCAATCCAAAAAGAGGGAGCTAAACCAGACGAATTACAGGCCGACATCAGTTTGACCTCAGTGGTATGGAAGATAAGGGAAAGATTAGTCCCAGATTACCTCAGAAATATTTGGAAGGATACTGGGTGGTTGTGTAAGTATCAACATGGGTTCAGAAAGGATTATTCATGCGAAACGCAGTGGCTGAGTTTATGCATAGATATTTCAGAATCGTTGGATCAGAAAAAGGAGGTAGATGCTATTGTCGTAGATATTTCCAAGGTATTTGACATGGTTGCTCATTAACAGCTTTTAGCAAAGCTGGAAGAAAAGGGAATAGTTGAGATGGTAGAAAGTTGGTTGAGAAATTTTTTAATTGGTAGGTCTCAGTGAGTAAAAGTAGGCGAAAATGTACGCGAGAAAATAAAAATAACGTCTGGAGTACTTCAGGGATGTTTAATCGGGCCTTTACTTTTCTTAATCTATATAAATCATTTATAGAAGTGCTTAAAATAAAAAATTAGGTTTTTGTGGAAGAATGCATAATTTACAGAGAAATTAGCTTTGAGAACGTTAGCAAAGTTTTACAAAAAGACATTGAAAATGTTCAGAAGCTGGAATTGGTAAATGGAATGCAAGTAAATGCGAAGAAAAGCAAACATATAACATTCATAAATAAGAGGAAAGAGAGAGAAATTAGTTATAAGTTAAATGGTAAGAAAATTCCCAAGGTGAAAAAATTTAGATACTTAGGGGGTTATTCTAACTAATGATATTGATTGAAGCACTCATATAGACAAAATCGTATCTAAAGTGTTAAAAAATCTACATTGCTCGACGAGAAACTTAAAGGGGATGTAGTATGAAAGCGAAAGAGTTAGGATACAAAGCAACAGTGAGGACGATGTTAGAATATGCGACAAACGCACGGGATGATAACGTTAATATTAAAAAGGTCGAGAAAGTATCTGAGTTATAACCTTGATGGATGCATCCTCCAATTATTTCTCGTATGAATATACGAAATTTCAGTCATGCGTAAGAAAGAAAAGTAATGTTTTGACTATATTTTGGCAAACATTCCTCTTCATCTTAGAAAGTAAGTCAATTCTAATATCATATAGCGTAAATAAATAAAGAAAAATAATTTTGTTATATATATTTATATTACTATTGTATGTCACTGTATCCCAAGTGTTCAATTAAACAAAAAATTTGGCTACCTCCGTGAAATAAACGATTTCAAAGCTTCGTCTGGAATAAACAGAGATCGGCTGGATTAATTCCCAATGGAGGAAAAGACAGAAGTTTATTCTGAGAAAAAGGAATAATTTTAGGTGTACGCTGAAAAATAATTACTACTTCCTCAAAAAACGGGAAACCAAAGCAATTACCACATGAAGGGGAATCAAAACAATGTATGGTTGGAGGAATTGAAAGATATGGCTACCTGGGCGTAAATAGATGTATATCCATATCAAATTCCGAGAAATTTGCACTAAATATTAGCATATAAATTTTCTTCTTAACGCTGCTAATATTCACTTCTCCCATTTGGGGAAGCTTTCCGTTCACTGCATTAACAGGTGCGGAGGTGAATCCGAGAGAAGCTTGGGAATTGAGACATTTAATAAAGATCAAATATCCCTAAGACCCAAAACTTTCCGAGGAAAAGAAAGTCGACCTAGAATTTTCATTTACCTTGAATAGTACACATATGAAATCACGGCAAAAAAATTACATCATACCTTACCACATCATGAAATTCCTAATTGCTTATCCCAAGATTTCACCGTAACATTAAATATCGATAAGGAAAAAGGTAAGCTGAAATAGCCACGCCCAATTCATTTGTACTTAGTTTGTAAATATAATCTACGGATATAGAGAAACAAAGGTAAGTAATGGTATAACCTTTGTCATGCAACCTAAGTCACTCGGTTATTATAGGCTAGAAAATTATGACGATTTTTGACGGGATTTCTCTCTACAATTCACTTCATTGTGACGATTATGGGATTAAAACAAATAAAAGGTAATTAATTTTTGACAGCAGAAGATGCAAAATATGTAGGTCAACATTTCTTGCTTACTTTCTGAAATAAAATTCAATGCATCAGATCCTACCCAACCCATCGCTAAAGATAGCGCTTTAATTTCCTTCAAACTGGCAAAAGAATACAAATGAAATTTAAAATGTACAAATTGGGTGTGTGGGATTGAGGTAGCAGTCTATTTGGAAATGCTTTAAGCTAAGGAGTAAGAAATACAGGAGTGAGAACGGAGAACTAGACTGTTAGGAGAGAGATTAGAAAGAGATAGAGAAACGAGAAATTTGGACATTTTGGAACGAAACAGAGCTTAAAAATCGGCACGGAAAAAAAATAGCTGTAAAGTGGGAAAATGGGAAGAGATTGGTAAACGCCGATTACGGGTAATACAATGGAAACTGTGGCAGAGATGAGTGGAGTGAGGAGGCAGAAACAAAAGGAAAGGAGGTGAAAGTGAAAGAAAATGTAATAAAAAGAGGAACAATTGGAGAAAACCAGAAATCAAAGAAACAGGAGTATGAAAATGGTATTAGGTATAGGAGGTATTATCAGTTAGTGGAGAGTGTATAGAGAGATACATTTCACGGTTAACCCAGAGAAATTTGATCAGATGACAAATATAATTATTTGTCAAATTATTATTTAATAAAATGGGCTATTCGTTGAAAGTCAGTTAGCAACAGCGATAAGCAAGTTAACTGAGAACAAAACGAGTTAAGAAGTAAGAAAATAAACATTAATAGAGATTCAAAATGTGCAACATTTCGTGCATACGAAATGTCCTAGCATCGAGCCTTGGTCCATTAGGATAAATATCCTTACGGTATACGATAGAAATCTATATCTTCTATAGATTCTATTTCAACTTTCTACCTGACCGGGTAATCCCATAACGAATTTTTGAAAAGTATGTCATACGAATGGTCCTAGCATCGAACCGGAGCCCATGGACAAAAATATTTACGGCATACGATAGATATCCTTACATTCTAACAACACTGTTAATTTCAACTTTCTATCTTAACGGAAAATGCCCTAAATGAATTCTTAAACTTCAGACATACGAACTGCCCTAGCATCAAACTAAGCACCTCCTGGGTAAAAATCGTTAGGTATACTATAGATGTGTATATTTTCTATCTATGACGTGAATTTCAACGTTCTATCTTACCAAGAAATACCCTGAATTCCGCTTTTTTCCATAGTGTCCAAACCCGGGACTTCACGGAAAAAAAATCGGCGACTACAGGGGCACACTCCACCTGCTATAAACGGACTGCCATCCACCAACTACAAAACCGTAAACGAATTATTCAAAATACGTCCATACGATTTGTCCTAGCATCGAACCTGGGTCTATTAGGACAGATATCCTTACGGCATGCGATAGAAATCCCTATCTTCTATAGATGTAGCGAATTTCAACCTTCTACCTGCCCGGGAAATACCGTTACGAATTTTAGGAAGAAGCGTCACCGTTAATGTTCGGCACCCAACACGAGGAAGAAGAGCCAGCACCCCCTTGGGCAAGACAATTGCTTCAGCAGTTCTAAGTAGTCTCTCAACGAATCGAGATTTTGGAAAATTCGCAAACCACCGCAACAACCCCACCGGCCACTCTCACGTTTGCAAATCTGAGACGAAATCCGCCTAATGAAGAGGTACCGGAGGATAGTCAGGTCTTACAGTTGGCACAACTCTTGAAGCAACGGTGTGAGTCAGGAAAAATCAGGATGAGGGACATGTACGAGATGTTACTCGTCCTCACCTCACACTGGGAGGACGCAACTCCGCCAATACGCCAATTGTTATATAATCGCTTGCGTATACTGGGCATCGCCACACATCACGGATGGGCAGTAGCTGGGCAAGTGGCAGAAAACAAGACACAAGACCTGTTACAAGTACCCCCGGAATTACTGGCAAAACCTCCAGTGGTGGTAATGTCACAACAACCAAGGACTTACTCATCCCGGACGAGGAGTCAGCCTCAGGAAACAGGATGGACAGCGGAAACCTGGCCGACGTCGCAGCCCTCCCGGGCAGCCGGCCCCCGAGGACGCGGCTTTCGGGGTGCCCGAAGAACAAGACGATGAGGCTGCGAGAACAACTACTCCGGGCCCGGGTTTGGAGGACCCGATTATCCTTCTGGACCTTCTAAACTGGCAAGGAAGCGGGGACCCGGATCAAATTGTGGACTTCCCTCAACAGGACTCAGACTCAGGTAATGAATCCGAGAGAGACTCGGATAGTGACTCAATAGTGACCTCAGTGCCCGAAATGTCGGGGCTGTTCCTTCGGTTACCTACCAAAGTGATTCCCGAAATAATGTTACCTAGTGAAACCAGTGTGCGATATTTACCCCCAGTAAATGCATACCCCTATGAAAACCCAGACGTGCTCGCCCTTGTGTTAAAGGGTGCGGACCTCCCGAAGCCACCTGAAGCCCCCTTTGTGTTCCTTAAATCAAGGGAAACTGTTAATACTGCGGCAATGGTCCGGGTACTGCGAAAGCAGGGCGTTCTTGAGGAGGTGCCACAAGTGAAATGTGCATTTAGATTTAATGTGATCCCTAAACGCAATGGAAAACCGAGAGTTATGGTGGACATGTCCCCCTGAACGGAATATTTTAGAAAACCAACCTTTTTATTATTAGATGCAGCGAAAGCAATCACCAGGCTAGGACCAGGCTCATGGCCAAATTAGATCTAGAGAATGCCTTTCATCAAATCCAAATAAGGAATGAAGACAGGTCCTTTTACGGAATATACATCGGTAACAAGTGCTATCAGTTCACTAGACTTCCCATGGGCCACACACTGGCCCCGGCAATAATGCAACGATTTTCTAAAGAAGTAGCTAAAAAAATTCGCCTCCTTTTTGATGTCATCCTCATTCCGTACTTAGACGATTGTCTCTTAGTGGCAGCAGAACTCACCCTTGAAAAAGTAATAGAAATAACAACGTTTATGGAACTAGTCCTGGGAATCACCTTGAACTTTGCCAAATGCAAGATGACACCGGCAACAAAAATCGAGTACTTAGGAGTTAAAATAGACACGGAAAAATTGCAGTTACAATCGTTACCACAATCCCTAGCGAGGCTTCACCTGAAAATATTTATTCTCCCCCGCCTGGCTAAAAAGGACCTACCTAAAGCAGCGGGATACATTTCTTGGCTAGTGTATATGTTAAATTTACCAAGATTTTTAATCTCGGATGTTTATATTCGAAAGACAGTGTGGTTAAAAATGTGTTTCGACGATGGTATCTTCGCAAGAGTGCGAAACTCTGACTTAAGGAATGTGCAACGCTAAACGTCTTTGTAGACGCCACCCCATTTCAAGGGGCAATCGTAATTCCAGAACTACAAAGAGAGTTTGTGCATACATTTCAAGAAGAGCAATCAATCTATTATGCTGAGGGTTTCATGGCAGTGCTGGGACCCTATCTTCTATTACAAAAGGAATTAATACATGATTTGTTTTGTATTACAGTACATTGTGACAATTTGGCAGTAGTACACACCCTGAAAAAGGGTCGTGGAGTTTTGTTTCATGACAATAATATCTGTAAAATGTTTGTATTGTTAATAAAGGAATTGCCATTTGGAGTGGCCTGGGTCCACGTCTCTGGAGATTGCAATCCTGCTGACCGCCCTTCGCGGGCAGTCCCGTTTTATATGCCTGGTCAGCAGCCTTGCTGGCCGAGTATATAAGGCGGGCGCCCGGATAGGCGCGTCAGTCTGGTTCAATCTTCGGAGCGGGACCCAGATCATCATCAGTGATTTTTCACACAATTTCCAGCCTCACAGAATAGTGACAGAATCTATTTGGCTGATTTTTAACGTGTTGTTGTGACGGAGAAAGAATCCATTAGAATTTAAATGGCTAATTTAGTAGAAATAAGTACTCATCGGTGGCAAGACATTTCTTTAGATACTCTTTTTTAATATGAAAGAAATTTCAGAGAATAAAACTCAACGAGAGCTTCCATATCTATTAGAACTTTTACGATATCTCAATAGATTTGGAGAAAAAAAAAGAGAATTAGTAGCAGTAACGTGTGATTAGTTTCATTAGGATGAATTTGTTGGAAAGAAAAATAATTTTTCAACGTGTATCATTAGTAGAAAGAACGGATTTTCAGCAGAAATATTGTGTACAAAGAAAATTTTGTTCTTTGAGTAAAGAAAAACGCCCAAAAAGATTGAAAGCGTTTGGCATTACAATGTAATTGAAGTAAAATTCCTTTACACTCTTGAAGAGGATTTCAATCTTCCTTATAAATTATTGATTATCAATATTATTTGAGAATTATCCAATATTCTTCGAACCATGACATGGAAATATTGATGATTATTGACAAAAAAGCGAATTTCAATCAAACTCCGTCATTCACAGGGGGATCGTTCGATNCTGAACTGGATACCAAGAGACGTGAAGAGACCAAGAAGAAGACCAAGGGACCGATGGAACAGAGACATCATTCAGTATTTAGGGGTAACATGGCAACGAGAAGCTCAGAATAGAGAGAATTGGAAAGCGCTTGGAGAGGCCTACATCCGATGTCGGATTGAAAATGGCTGATGATGATGATATACATCCGGAGAAGCGTCTATATGAAGAGATATTACTGGGTTAATGAAACCTAAGTATACTCTAAGAAAATAAATAATACCCAGCAGGACTAGTATATTAGCGACTGAGGTTTAAAAGAAGAGGGGTAAATAAGTAAAAGAAAATTGTCAGCAGCAAAGTTGGAAAAAATAGAGAGAAAAACGGAATAATTCGTAAAATGAATTCATATAAGAGAACATGCTGGACTTGAAATTACACGAAGTAGACAGTAAAACACAATGAAACAGAAGAAATAAAGGAATAAAAAAAGATAGAATGAAGATGAAGCTATGGAAAAATGAGAATAAAGAAATGTCGACCCTAGGATACAAAGTAAGGGACTCTGAGCAAGAAACCTCGAAGAGTCAAAGACGGAGGAAAAGCCAAAAAATACAAGATAACGAGTAAAGGTCATAAATACTAAGAGGTCAAGATGGAGCAAGAGGAAATTTAGGCAATCGACATGATAAAAAAGTGGGAGCAAAGGGGATTTAGAAAGCAGAGGAGCTTTAAGGATAAAAAACTAATTAGCAACTGTTTTTTATTTTTATTATCCATGAAAAATGGAATCCTAACAGACGTCCACTATTTCAAGATAGTTTTCATTTAAGAATAGATAAAATGTCTAAGCTTGAAGGGAAGTATCTCAGCCCTAACAGTAAATAAATGACCGGAGCGTACTCATAGCGCGCAAGATGTGAGGCAGAGGTCGATTTAGAGAATGAAGGGATGAAGGAGATATAGGGTGGATTACACAGAGGAATTGAGGTGAGGAAAGGGGAGAGAGGAATGCGGGAGTGATGAGGAAGGAATTTCGATGGGTCAACTCGCTCTCGTTTCGCACGCACAACCGGCTCCTACAGATCGTTCGTTCTCCGCCATTTCCTTCAACTTCTTATTACTCTTTTCCCTCTCATGAACCCCAAATCAAGGCAACTTTCTCATCCTATTCAGCTTCCTCCTCCACTCGTTCTTTAATCTTTCCTTTTGAAGATCTCTTTCTACCGAAACTCTTCCTTTCTCAGAGATTTCTTCAATCCTCTCTCACCAATTTCATCATCATCTCCCTCTGCCATCAATGAAATATGCGATTCCATTATTTTGCCAAAAATTCTTCCACCGTCCAAAAAATCTGCTAGGCTCTTATAGTTAAAAGGCAAGAGACATTTTCGAATGTTAGATTATTATCTATTATTAATGCAGAATTGAAATGCCCAGTAACGATATATATTGAGGACGGNTATGCGATTCCATTATTTTGCCAAAAATTCTTCCACCGTCCAAAAAATCTGCTAGGCTCTTATAGTTAAAAGGCAAGAGACATTTTCGAATGTTAGATTATTATCTATTATTAATGCAGAATTGAAATGCCCAGTAACGATATATATTGAGGACGGTTGAAATATTACGCGAGCGGAAATACAGAACATAGATCAAAGAAAAAACTCACAGAACCTTATTATTCTTGTCATATGGTCCCTAAAATATTTTAGCATTTAAATTTTTATTCTTTTCGACATACATATAATATCGTAAAATATAAATAAATAAAACATAAAAATTTAACTTATCTCTGAAATATAATGAAATACTACTGATTCTTTATGAAATGGGAAGACAAGTTCCACTATAAGGCATAAAAACTTTACCGAGGTAGGTTTCTAAAATGTATTGTGGTCGCGAAACATGGATGAGAAGTTATACTTTTTCCACGGATTTAAGTAATTCTATATAATTATAGTCAATATTTGAACAAATTACAATTTACTTTCCTTGCCCGAATAGCAAAATGCTTCAATAGATAATCAAAGTATTCGGTAATTAAAATGGAATTAAGTTATCGATCCTGAATATATTTTCCCTTATTCCAGCTAAGATGAGCTCTCTACTCTTGCTTAATGAACCCTAAGTAAATATGGTGATACCATTTAAAGCCTCTTCGACCTCTTATAATGTTGAAGTCGTTCAGCATGATAAAAAAAGCGCTAACAGCAATATATTGGCTGAAATTCATGGAAGTTTACGTTTAAAATTACCATCATGGATCTGACACGTTATGCTTCGTTCTAAAAAGTGTCAACGACCTTTTATCGAACATGTAACTGCTAGTTTATTTATTTGCACCATTAGACTACAAATAGGCTCACCTGAAAATATTTATTCTCCCCCGCCTGGCTAAAAAGGACCTACCTAAAGCAGCGGGATACATTTCTTGGCTAGTGTATATGTTAAATTTACCAAGATTTTTAATCTCGGATGTTTATATTCGAAAGACAGTGTGGTTAAAAATGTGTTTCGACGATGGTATCTTCGCAAGAGTGCGAAACTCTGACTTAAGGAATGTGCAACGCTAAACGTCTTTGTAGACGCCACCCCATTTCAAGGGGCAATCGTAATTCCAGAACTACAAAGAGAGTTTGTGCATACATTTCAAGAAGAGCAATCAATCTATTATGCTGAGGGTTTCATGGCAGTGCTGGGACCCTATCTTCTATTACAAAAGGAAATAATACATGATTTGTTTTGTATTACAGTACATTGTGACAATTTGGCAGTAGTACACACCCTGAAAAAGGGTCGTGGAGTTTTGTTTCATGACAATAATATCTGTAAAATGTTTGTATCGCTAATAAAGGAATTGCCATTTGGAGTGGCCTGGGTCCACGTCTCTGGAGATTGCAATCCTGCTGACCGCCCTTCGCGGGCAGTCCCGTTTTATATGCCTGGTCAGCAGCCTTGCTGGCCGAGTATATAAGGCGGGCGCCCGGATAGGCGCGTCAGTCTGGTTCAATCTTCGGAGCGGGACCCAGATCATCATCAGTGATTTTTCACACAATTTCCAGCCTCACAGAATAGTGACAGAATCTATTTGGCTGATTTTTAACGTGTTGTTGTGACGGAGAAAGAATCCATTAGAATTTAAATGGCTAATTTAGTAGAAATAAGTACTCATCGGTGGCAAGACATTTCTTTAGATACTCTTTTTTAATATGAAAGAAATTTCAGAGAATAAAACTCAACGAGAGCTTCCATATCTATTAGAACTTTTACGATATCTCAATAGATTTGGAGAAAAAAAAAGAGAATTAGTAGCAGTAACGTGTGATTAGTTTCATTAGGATGAATTTGTTGGAAAGAAAAATAATTTTTCAACGTGTATCATTAGTAGAAAGAACGGATTTTCAGCAGAAATATTGTGTACAAAGAAAATTTTGTTCTTTGAGTAAAGAAAAACGCCCAAAAAGATTGAAAGCGTTTGGCATTACAATGTAATTGAAGTAAAATTCCTTTACACTCTTGAAGAGGATTTCAATCTTCCTTATAAATTATTGATTATCAATATTATTTGAGAATTATCCAATATTCTTCGAACCATGACATGGAAATATTGATGATTATTGACAAAAAAGCGAATTTCAATCAAACTCCGTCATTCACAGGGGGATCGTTCGATTATCAATAAATTTTAAATTAAATCAATTATCAATTTATCAATTAAAATTTATCATTAAAAATTTTTTTGCACTNTGTGTCGTATGCTTCGACTAGGTCTCGATTAAAACATAAGAGTTGGGATTCGCAAGAATATCCCTTCCTAAATCCATGTTGACGATCGGTTATCCAGTTCTCATTGTCCCAAAAGTTTCGTATGTAATCAGCTACCATTTTTTCGAAAATCTTACATACAACGCTCGTAAGACTTATAGGTCTATAGTTATCTGCCAATTTTTTTGTTTCCCCCCTTATGTATTGGTATAACTGTAGCGGATTTCCAGTCATGCGGAATTTCACCGTTGTTCAACGCAATCGTAAATATTCTATGAAGATAACGTACTATTGCACGTCCACCAATTTTTAGAGCTTCTACCTGTATGTTGTCTGGTCCTACTGATTTTTTATTCCTTAATGGCTTTCCTGTAAAGGTCCACATTTAAAGTTAGAAATCGACTCGGTTTTCACAAGGTGGCGAGTCTCAGTTGGCGTTATTCGTACGCGAAGTCTTGATATCTGCCGAAGATAAAAGGCCAGTCGATGCAATATTTTTAGATTACCGAAAAGCCTTTGATCATCATAGTCCCACATTATATTAAAAGTTGCCGGTATCAAGGAAGAAGAAATTTCCAGACTTAAGTACTTTCTATCCAACAGAGACAGGTGTGCCGCAGTGTATCGTTATAGAACCGTTACTATTTTTATCACACATCAACGACCTTAGTAATGACATTGATGAAAAAGTTCGTACGATTGCGGAATACATGGTAATTTACAGGGAAGCAAAAAGTAAAAAGGATACATTAACCTCCTCGAAGGATGTAGATATGTAAAGGGAGGTAACTCGAACGCTTGGTGTTTACACCCCCTACCACATGCTGAATAGGGCTTGCAGGGTATTTATGTAAATGTAGATAGACTTATGAAATGGTGCGATGATTGGCAATTAGGACTTAATGTAGATAAGTTTTAGTTGATAACTTCTTCGAAATAAAATCTATTATCAATGATTATTCGTACGGTATTCGAGGAAAAAAGCTATTGCGCGTAGAGTCAGTGAAATATCTTGGAGTAATCACGAAAAATTTAACCTATCGCGAACACATCCGTAATATATGTGGACGAACACAACAACTCGGCTTCGTCGAGAAAATAGTCGGTGGGAACGAAAAAAAAGTCCATTAGCGATGTTACGATATTAAACGTAGTTGGGCCTTACCTTAAGTACACATGTAGTTTTTTATCTATCTGCGCCATAGACCGCTCGGCCACGCAGACTTATATTTCACTAATACATTCAATAACTCAATCCTTACACGAAAGCAAGCGATTTAAGAAGGTAAGGGAAATAGTATTGACGCATGGATTCATTATATTTTCAACAAAGATTCATTATATTTTACTTTTTTGTAAATATTTCTATGCTAGGCCCACTTAATTGCAACAGGGAACAAAATGTAATTAAATTAAGCTATCCTTGACCGATTTTTTGTGAGAGCTTTCCTTCCGCAGGTCCACCGCAGTTTTTTTCTCGCTTTTTTCTCTCTCCATCTCCCCATGCCCACCCACATCTCCATGTCCAATTTACGTAATTGGTTGGCTCACGTATTCACCCGCCCGGTTTGTCCGCCCGCTTGCTTTTTGGCTGCCATGGGAAAGACAAATGATTCGGAAGGTATATTTTCCCTTCCAAAACCTTACCTCCTTTCTCTCGATCTCCCTCTTTCTCTCACTCCCTCGATTACAAGTACGGCCGAGAAGGACAACAAGATGGCGCTCGTGTATTCGAGGGAAGCCGATCCTCCTCCATTCGCGAGAAAGGATTGGCGCGCGCTAAATGTTCACAATTATGCAAACTCGCCAACGAGGAATGTATAGGAGGCCGCACTGATGAATTCAACCTTTTTTTATGGTTAAGCCATATTCTGCTGGATTCTGCCTATCGTCATTTCCAATTGAGATTTTTATTCGTTCCGGGCGGATTTATTTCTCTCTTTCTCTCCCTGTTTCGCAAAACATGAGGGCACATTCTGCAAAATGGGTTCATGTATTTAAATTGGAAAGTGTGTGGGTCGAGACTGATTAAAAGACCGACCTTGAAGTTCGTTATTTGCGAGGAAATTAATATAGGAAATAAAATGATACGGAGAGGCTTCCGATGACGGTATACTGCAATTAATCAATGTAAAATGTTTTACATTTCATACCAATGATCATAAATTTTAACCTTATTGAATGAATGTCATACAAATTATTTATCTACATTTATGAATATTTTTTTAATAACGTGAAACAAAAAAAAAGCCTATTTCCCTTTTACCGTCATAAAAAAATGAAAACCTTCAGGAAGTTTTATGGAGATAATTTTGGTTAAATAATTACTGTAATCAAATATTTAAATTCAGAAAGTAGTTTTTGCATTTCTGACTATCGCCTTCCGCGTATTTCTGTGTCGGTAACTTTTTTCTAAAACACCTAATCTGTATCTGACTTTGGGTAAAATCTAACTCTACTTCAGACTTAAACTACTCACAGAACATTTTTGTAGTTGTCAATTAGTGTAATAGGAAAGCTAATAAATGAACTAGTAGACCAACCCTTGACGGTCTATTAGTTCAATAATTCACTCAAAAATACTTCGGAACATAATATCGCATGTAAAGTAAAATTAGTTCCGGATGACATTCGTCTCCCGTCTTCCGCTGAAAACTTAGTAAATGAGCCCTTGTTGCCTACTTGTCTCTCAAGGACCGAAAATACAGCCTAATTAGCGAGAAAGGTAATTGGACCTTTCCAAGCACGACATTTTAAAATCAAGATATTCAGTACTTTTTCAAAGTATATGTTTCTATTTTGAAACAAAATCTCCTTTGACGAGAATATCCAATTCTATATTTTATCCTCTAATCAGACTAATAAATACAGATACAAAATATTTTAAAGAGTGTTCACGTTCCTATGATAGAAACAAATATTTTGTTCTGAAGTCTTGATATATATGTAGTGGAGTCGTATTCCAAATTACAAGGTTGCTAAAGGGAATACAGCAGTTTTCTCGGGTTTCATTTGAAAGGGTTGAGCGATAAAAAGTCGTTCTCACTGCAATGATTACAATGGCCCTAAGGCGAATTAATCGATTTGATGAGAAATAGTGTATCGAGTAATTCATTTTCCAGCTGGGCTGTGAATAGATAGCAACTTCAAAATTGTAAAATTATGACGTTCCATTAAAAAAAATGCGTTTTTATGTAACAACAAAGACATTTCGTGAATGGTAAAAGGGAAATCATGAAGTAAAAGAAACCATGGAAAACGGAGGCTTTTTTTTTAAGGTAAAGATTTCCAGCATGAGAACGTCGGTAACAGTTTTTATTTCTCCATATTTAAGAAGAGATAAGAAGGTTATTACTTCATTATGAATGCTAATTTCCTTCCTTCAAAATTCTTCCACTCAAAATTACTTTTCTAACAGATCCAAACGAGATTGGCAGCGTTAAAGTTGATCGTTGAAGCCGTGCTTGTCAGACATCTACATATGGAACCAGCTTCAGTAAGTTTAATAAAAGCTCTAATATTGTCATTTGAATGACAGTCCTTGATTCCGTATCTAAGCGTGTATTTTGTTTGTAAATACTTGGTTTGCTATATTTGTCTTAACTTAGGAAAACGTTGTCACCAAGTCTTTAGCACTCTTACAACGCAAACACGCTGAAACATTATTGAATGTGGAACTCATGTGAGGATGGTATAGTACATTTTAATACGGGAAGTAATACTCGTTTAATTTCAAACAGCGCCATCTAAGTAGATAGACTGATCCTTATGATAATTTGATGCTTGATTTGATGTTTGCCGGTAAAAAATGTTGGCAAAATTATTCCATAAATTTAACTTGTAGAGCTTCCCTTTCGTTGCGATCCATCAAAATAAAAAAGACAAATTTACTACCTCGGCGAATATAAATTACTTCACAATTCTTATTATGCACAATAGCTACGCGTATGTATTCGAAATTTCTGCGGGCAAATAATATGATTCGGAGGCATTTACTGAGAAATGCCACACTATAGGTAACACAATTATAAAAGGAACTTGTGAACGCCGAGGCTGAAAATGCGGAAAAGGCGTCAAAAGAAAGTGAAAGGCGCTCAAAAGAGGGCAAACAAAATTTCCCGCTTATGAGAATCCACATTTGAGATGAAACCTCTGACAAGTCTTTGTGCCTTAAACCTCAAATGGAATGCCGCATTTATTACAACGAAAAAGGTAGTACATTGGCAAACACATGTTCAAATTACTTTCGGTAGTAGGATTCGGCCGTTATTTGTCTTATCTCACATTCGTCTCTCACGTGATGCTCGCTGGTGCTGCCTCAACACTCCGTGGTGCGCTGTCGAATTTCAAATTCCTGCCGACACCTGTGGACCCATTTGCATACTCGCTACGCACGCTGGGCTTTTTCCATTTTTTCGTCTGCAAACAGATAACTTTTATGAATAATCCCTAATATGAATGTCTTTTGGCTACTTTTTGGGAGAGTAAAGTAAAAATCTTGACCGGCGGAAACTGTATTTCCATGTACGATTGCGTTTATCGAGTTAATTGTAATTTGGTTATGAATTACGAGCCATAGCTATGAAAAATGAATGCGTTATATATTCATGCCTCACAATAACGAGGGATTCGCTGCATGCCAAATGATAAGAAAGAGAAATGGAGACTTATAAAGAAGATACGAAAAACTTTTTGTGAGAAGAATTGAGGATACGGTTAATGAAAGTACTCGGGGAGCTAACTAACTGATTCTAACAAATAATGTCAGTTAATAATGAGTTTTAGTGATAAGTATTTTCAGATTTACCGAAGAAATTACATCAATGAAATCATATGGTATGGCGTGAGTTAGTGGAGAGTCATGAAAGAGAAGAGATTATACAATTATTTAGTTTCCACAAGTATATTTTAGGTGACTAGTTTTGCTAGGATTAACAGGCCAGTTAATACTAAATTGGACACCTAAAATAAAATCGAGGAAACTACAAAATTATCAATTCTCCAAATTGTACCAAGTCAGTTAAATTTTAATTACGCCATTGTTAATGAAGGATCAAAGGATAATGAAGTTTCACTTTCACTTCATCTTTATTCTCATATTCATAACCCATTTTTCGGTTTAATTAAAAATAAGTACGAAAAAGACAATATAGTGCAACGCAAATGTTCAGCACGGATTATTCATAATTTTGAAAGTCAAGGAATTGCATTTATTAATCGCAAATCCTGCGAACGAAGATAAGTTTGAAGCAAAATTCCATACTTGTATATGCCTTAATGTTGAACCATGTCCTGGGATTCCGTCATGCCATTACTCTTTACATTGATGTCTTCACTATCACATTACGCTTCATTTAATTTAAAATACATTAAATACCCGTGTTACATAATATGAAGAATTCCTGAATTTTTGAACTGATACATGCAAAGGTAAATGCATTTCGATGCCACGCGAATTTTAAAAATGAATGGAGTAATTGAATTCTCAGTTGCAGTGTTTAAGAAGAGATTTAAACGTAGAGAAATATATTATGCTATTAATAAAGCATGAGAAATAAATTTCTTTGGGCATTACTTCAATGAGGTGGATTACAAGGGGTATTGCTAATGCGTAACAATTAAATACTACTGAAAGTGGGCTCCCGGATAGCCAAGTGGGCAACGCGTTCGACTTCGGTGGAAGCGGTCCCGGGTTCGATCGGTGGGTGCATACGTGCGAAATGACCTAAGCTGTCGAGGCACTTTTAACAATACTAATACTAACTACTGAAAGTACTTCCAGCTACCTTTCTCTACACGTTCTCTACATTTGTAGTTGCTTATATTCTTTTTATTAATTTCACAAATATTGCTGACTCATAAATTTAAATTTCCATGCATTTCATGGGCGTGCTGAATTTAATTTATTCTTTTTTTATGAAATTTCGAAAATTGTGCCCACATTCTGTAGCTTTAATTATCTGCGTGACAAACAGGAACTTAATATCGACCCACTCCAATCCTAATACGGATAATAACTTTTTAGAGAGGATATTTTCACGTTTAGATATTTCAAAGATGGAATTTGAATTTGCTTTTCCTATTACGCGGTTTAAAATTTATTTTCTCGTATTGATGAGGTAGTGTTGCACCTTTTTCATTCTACCTCCACTGAATTATATAAATGGGAATTCGATTGTTTCGAGTTTTTCAGTTCGATCATTTGAACTGAAAAACAAATCAATATATGGATCTAAAAGACTTTTAATAGTAATACTTCCGTATGTATGCTACTTCCTGTTTGGGAGTATAATGCATTTAACGTCGTAACACTTCGTATTGAATATATATTAAAACAGTGGGCACAGCAAAAATGAATATCCTATATTCTAATAATAATTTGTCGTAAAATAGCCAAACTCAAAATTGAACTTTCCTAACATATATATTGCAAGACTTTGCCTGACACTAAATTATTCACTATGACATCATAATATATATAGAAAGCAAATGTCCGTCCATCCGTCTGTCTGTCCATCCTCATACTTATCTGAGAATCGGCTTTGCTTAGAGATCTGAGAAAATTGCATTGTGTTTCTACGATGCTGAAACCCCCAAGAAAACTATTTCCATCTCTGTAAAGGCCTGGGTTCGAAACCAGGAGCACAAAATATGTTTACAAAATAGATGTACGTAAATTACGTTTTAAGACTTGTAGGGGTCGTTCCTTTTACAAAATTAAATTAGAAACAATAGTCCTAATCTTATTTTAGTCGTGAATCATTCATGTAAATTCGAAATTGCAAAAGCATTTATTAAATAAAAGGAAAATTAGTAATTTTTCTGGGAAATAAACAACCCATCCCTTTGACGACCAAAGGAATTGTTCAAAATTGATTTAATGAGATATCCCACATAAATTTACGGAGATAATCAGTGAGAATACTATTCCATAAGAAATGTACGTAAAATAAGTATTCGTTACCTGCTGAGGTTGTTTCTTTTACAAAATTGAATTAGACAATAGTCCTACGAAATCAAGAGAAGTATCAAAAGAAAGGAAAATGATCATAAATTCTTACTTTAGTCGTGAAATATTGAAATAGATCCGAAATTTTGAAGATTTTGATAAGGCAGATAAGAATTTCATAAAATATAGGGAAATAAACAAAAATATAGGGTATTTGTCCTAATGGAGCCAGGTTCGATGATAGGACAAATCGTATGGACGTCTTTTGCATAATTCGTTTAGGGTATTGTAGTTGGTGGATGGAAGTCCGTTTATAGCAGGCGGAGTGTTGCAGGTGGTGTGTAATGCCTTAGTTAATCTATCTTACATTAAGCTTGCAGTATGCAAGCAACTTTTACTCGTATATATATNGGGAGACCTGGGTTCGAGTCCCAGTCATGTCGCTATTTTTCACACTTGTTATTCCTTTGGTAAATACAACTTTGAGGTAGAGATTAGTTTGCAATAACTCTGGGAAAAATAATAAGAAGTAATGGCACAATACACTACTGCATATAGGAAGAAGTCCAAGAGGTCAACCTACTTTCTACAGAAGGATATTACAATGAAAGCTGTACCTATCATATCTGTGATACAACCAGTTGTTATATATGACTGAGGGGTTTCAACATTGACACTTACAGAGGAGAACTCAGTAAGAACATTTGAGAAAAAGATACTTGGAAGATATTTGGATTTAGAAAGCTTTAAATGTAAATTATATGAAGAGCAGAAACCATTAATCATCTGAACTGATCAGAAATGAGGACAGACTTCATAAAAAATAAGCATCCTGCATGGGCTGATTATCTAGCAAGATTGAACTAATATCAAGGGTAGCATGAAATATTCACAATTCAACAACACAATGAAAATAATAGAATAAGCAAACAGAATTGTAGAAATGTAGGAAATTTAACACAGGTAAGTTTAAGTTTTACTGTATCGCATCTCTGACAGAGATCCTTTTAAAGATTAATAAATATATAACTATTACATGTTATTGAATATTTCTGGATTTCAAAGCTATCCACTAATGTATAATCAATTTTGAGATTAAAATGAATGTGAATACTTGGTTGCATCTTCCAGAGTTTGCATTTATTGCAGAAAGTTGAGTAGGCAACAATCCTTCCTCTCTGCCTGCATCACCACAAAATGGATCACATTCATGCCAAGTTTATTTGCCCGGATCTCCATCAACTTCTCCAGAGAGCTCAGCTTCACTCCAGCAGCACTGCTTGCATATCCTCCCCACAAGAATCAATGACAATGTAATTTCCTTCGTAAAAGAAATGAAACCTGAAGAGATAGATAGATGTGTAAATGCAGCTAGATGTCATATATCATATACATTTGAGCATTATCTTCAGAGATTAGAAATAAGAGAGATTCATGTTCATATCCAATGTCTCTCCATCCATAAATGAGACCTTTATAGTGCCTTCTAAAGGTGGAATTCCTATGCGATGACTGAAACAACTGCAGTTGTGAGCCACAGCCTCGCAATCCGAGTCTCTTGTTCAACTTCCAATCATGCAATTATTTAGTTGCTATGTGAATGGCATGGAGGATTCATCGCTGTTTGTAACATATCATCTTTTTGAAGAGGAGGAAGATTAAAAACTATTCTTGGTAAGCAATATTTGGTGGAATTCCATCTTCACAATAACATACAATGATAATATTTGTACTTTTCCACAACAGTTTTAATCCAGCACGACCGGGTTTCGATGTATTCACGTCATCGTCAGGTGGCTCAGAAACTAAAACTAAAACAGTAGCCTAAATATCCATAGAAGAATGAGGAGGGGAGGGGTGGATGTAAAAGGAGGAAAACTGCAAGGATGTAGGGAAGGGCAAGGGACCGGAGGTCCAAACAGGCAAAAAAAGTCATTTTAGAGGTGGAGGTGAAGAAGGGAATATGCATGTGAAGAGGGTTGAGAGATTCTCAGAAAACAGATATTTGTTACTAAGGGTGAGGGAGTGAAGCAGATGGTGCAGGATTTGAAATTTTTCCAATTCATCCATTTTTGGTCCTTTGGGCCATGACTGGAGTATGGTGGGTGAGAAATGAGAGCCATGGTTATTTTGAATTAGGTGGTTGTCAAACTGAGATCAGAGTCGGGCTTTATTTGTGAATGTATCTTTATGTTCTTTACGCCTGATTGATATGTTTCTCCCGCTCTTAGCGACCTAGGTTTCGACGCGTCGCGTCATCATCAGGCAAAGTACAAAATATGTCGCCTACATATATATAGTCAAGGAGGGGTAGGGCAGGTTAGGTGGGGAGGGCCATGGGAGGAGAGGGATTTGACATTCATTCATTGACATTCATTTTCTCAGTTCGTTAAGACTTCCTACCACAAAGTCTTGCCAGAATCTATTGATAGTGTTATCAGAAGCAGTACGGCCTTTAAGGCAAAACTTTACTGGAAACTCTTTTTGAAGTTTCAAATAGCTTCACTCAACATCATGTTCAACGCTAAGTGCCTGAAAGAGGGACTGACGCCTAGATATGTCAACATCCGGACTTCAACACGTGATTAAACAGACTTGTGGTAATTGTTAATTCTGTCTGCTTCCCATTTTAGCCAGCACTTGCTTATGAAGGGACATTCAAGTGATTTTAAAATGACAGTGCTTCACTTATGCGATAAAAGTGTTAGACTTGACGCCTTAGAAACTTATGAAATCGTGAAGAACTCTTCTTCAAACATTATTAACGAATTTCTATTTCCTAACCCCTCCCCCATTTTACATCCCCCATTTTAACCCACCGCCTTCCTTGTACTTTGTTACATTTCTGCCACCATCATCTTCTATATCTATATACTATTCCCCTAATACTACTGGCTTCCATGGGGAAAAAACATACTTACGTAAAATATCGATCCTTTACCAGGTACTGAGCTGTGTCGTTTTAGGAGATCAACTGCACAGTTGCTGCAGATCAATTATGGCTGTTACTGTCTATGTGATTCTGTAAGTGAAGAATATCACGTTACTAATTTAAAAAAACAAAATAATTTAAAATAATCGTCATATAACTTATAATAACATATATTTCTAAACTTAATATAAAATTAAAAACAATCTACAATCTTTTACTGCCTTTAAGGGTATGGCCCTCCCCACTACCGGATGTCCCTCGAGGTTGCCCTTGGGTCTCATCTTTGGCAGTGGGTGGATCTTTCCCTTCTTTGCGGATCCTCTCCTTCCTCCGCCTTCTCCGTTCCGCCCCGCTGGCCCTCACCTTCGTCGTGAATTACTCCATTCTACGAGAAACACTCCCAAGGATGGCACCTGACGCTCCAGAGTTGGAGTCACCAATTCCTGGTGCCTCCTTGACCGTCGACTCTGAGGAGTCTGATGTCTCACCCTTCCCAGGTGAACTGATCCTCCCCGGAGTCTCTTGCGAGCCTCCAAGGAGCAGTCTTTCCTCCAGGGAAGATGTTGGACTGAGACAGTCCATGTTGAGAGGGCACTTTTCAGCGCCCTCAAAAGTTGGAGTAAGAGGGCCCTTTGCAGAGCCCTCAGAGTTTTTTCAGTATATGGTATCCATATTGGTCCCACGAGTAGCTAGGGAATAAGAGGTCCACCCATGCAGAGCCCCGCATGCATGGGTAAGGCTAAAATGAAACCTCAGGTCGCCCGGTATCCGGAGTTTCCCCTGCTAGCGACTTCTAACCCTCCACCCCGCAGATGCGGTCACCTTGGCGCAGGGGGCCACCCTAGTGAAGTGAGCATTTTATCGACCAGCCAGGTCTAGATCCGTCATGTTTAGCGAAACCAGGGGCACATCGTGGAGGCTCTGCATCACGCATGACGGTCTTCACAGGCATCAGGCAGCAACTCATCAACCACACTCATGATTGATTTTTTGTGAATAACTCATAGCTTTGCAACTTTTCAAATACGTATAATAGCTACAAGAAAGGAGAAAGCCCGGTTTTCGAAAGATCAACTGCCCAGCCCATATAAACGGGGATCTCAGGCAATACAAAAAAAATGAATCCTACTCTCTTTTATAAAAATGACCAAGAATATAAGCATTATTAAGGCATGTTAAATGAAAAATAAACCAACTCATTCTTTTTGGAACAATGTTAAGTTTGCGATCAAACCTTCATGTTTTCTTAAATGGCGAATAAATTTGCTCATGTCCTAATCACGTCTTTCACTACTTTTATTAAAAGATGAGTATAAAAACAAGGTTCCGTGATAGCTGCAGCGTCTACCATGGAACATCTATCCTATACAAGCATCTATAAGTATTCAATTTCTTTCTGTCTGTTAAACCAATATTTTTAAGAAACTCCTTTGCACACCTTTCTCTCATTTACTTAATCTGCTTTTGTAATTTACTGATTTAATATTATTCGCTGACTCACTGCCAATGGAACCAAGAATCCAACTCCAGACTAATGACATATTTAATGGGAAAGAGCTAAGAATCTTTCACTATCCAGAGGGGATATGTGAATATTGATATTCTGAAGGAGAATTAAGTAATGCTTGAGTACTATGGTGAAGAAAATATGTGCTACATATACTCTACAATCCCTTAATGTTATAAACTCCAGGGTTGCATTAAATTCTGTCAATATAGTGATTCTTGTAATATAAAATGTAAATTATAGGTGATTACAAGTTCTGACGCCTAAATGGAGCACTTCGCCTAATCACCCCACAAAATTGCTGTTAATGACTATGCCATTCAATCACCGACTCTAGAAAATATAATTCCCAATTTTATAAAGAAATACGTCTTTCTATTCTTCATTCACATCCCTATGGCTGCTTTCTGTTTTATTTTACAGTATAAAAGTCCCTTCAGAGCATGGGTCTTAGATTATTCACTATAAAGCTCGAATTTTAAGCGAATGTCAACAATGCACAAATATTAAGTTTCTATACGCAATACTTATAAGATAAACGAAGAAACATTCTAAAAGGAGAACAGTTTGCAATACTAATTCAATGAATGAATTATTTATTGACTATAAAGGCCTTTTAGGAGATGCAATGACCGAGTGTAAACGCATTAATCTTTGTAGACCATTCTCAGAGAATTCCTCCATAGGCAATTTAAATTGGTTTAAAGAAAATCACACCTTAAGTAGGCAAGGTGCATATGACTGATAGTTGGAAACATTATGAAAAAAATTATTGGAAGCTAAAATATTCAGCCTGGGGAATTTGACACGAAAATTTAAGTAACAATGTGTACTGAGTATCGTGGCCGGACAACTGAGCGCGTCTCACAATTAAACTTAACCTAAAAACTATGTTATATTAATTTTGACAATCTGACAGATAGCATAATATGTAAGATACTGATATAGTGAGTTATCGCTTTGTTTAACCACGGACGACGGCAGTATTACGTTTAAATGTCGTCGGCAGTATTTACGTCAACTCTTCGATTTATGTGACATAAAATCTTTTTACGTGAACTTAAAGACACTTAAATCACACCATATACAATTTTTAAATTCTAAATTGTAAATTAACGTTATTTATGTTAAACAACATGTGCATTAACAAATATCTACACCAATTCAGCACTGCGACAACTGAGCGCGTCTCACTACTTCAGTTAACGTAAAACTATGTTATATTAATTTCTGACAATCTTACGGATGGCATAGTTTGTCGAATATTGTTATAGTTATACGCTTCTTTGTTTAAGAGATACAACTATAACAATATTATTTAATACTATAATAACTTTCGTCAGCAGCATTTCCCCTAAATTTCGCCGGACTCGGACTAACTGCCGCTTTTACAAACAAAACAAAACGAAATAAATGATCGCAGTCTTTCCAATTCAAAGGAAAATAAGCGAACCTATGGTATTACAAGCTTACTATTAGGGGGAACTAAGAATCTCTATCACTATAACAGCAAATTTTTATGAAACCTCAGCGAACCTATCGAATTTCAAGTTTACTACTGGGAAACCTAAAATTTCTATAATTATAACAACATTTTTTTATTAAACGAAAAGGTATTATCGTATTTCAAGCTTACTGTTGGCAGAACTAAGAATTTCTATTATTAAACAGGACATTTTCAAGGAAACTCAGCGGGCCTATCGAATCTTAAGTTAACTTTTGGAAAAACTAACAATTTCTATCATTACAACCACATTCTTTTTATTAAACCAAGCTGACCTATCGCATTTCAATCTTACTATTGGAAGAACTAACAATTTCTATCATTATAAGAATTGTTTTTAATTCAACTAAGTGGCCCTATCGAATTTCAAGTTTACTATTGGAAGAACTAAAAAATGATATCAGTATAACAACATTTTTTTATTAAATTAATCAGAATTATTGTATTTCAAGTTTACTGTAGGGAGAACTAAGAAATATTATCATTTTAACGGCATATTCTTAAGTATCATAAGCGGACCGATCGTATTTTAAGCTTACTATTGGGAGAAATAAGAATTTCTATCATTATAAGAGCACATATTCATAGAAATTCAAGTTTACTATAGGGAAAACTATATATTTCTAGCGTTATAACAACATTTCTATATTTATCTAAGTGGACCTATCCTATTTCAAGCCTACTGTAGGAAGAAAGAAGAATTTTAATCATTATAGCAGTGTATTTTCAAGGAAAATTTCAAGGAAAACAGACCTATCAAATTTCTAGTTTACAATTGGAAAGACTGACAATTTCTATCATTATCTCAGCATATGCTTAAGGAACCTAAGCGAACCTATCTTATTTCAAACTTACTATTTGGTGAACTGAGAATTTTTAACATTTTAACAGCATATTTTCAAGAAAACTCAGCAGACCTATCGAATCCCAAGTTTACTACTGGAGAAAGTTAAAAATACTATCATTATAGCAACATTTTTTATGAAACTAAGAGTACTTAAAGTATTTTTTATTCATTATTTGTTGATAGAACTAAGTATTTCTATCTTCATAACAGCATTTTCTTAAGGAAACTCATCAGACCACTCGAATTTCAAGTTTACTGTTGGAAAAACTTACAATTACCATCATTATAGTAACATTTCTTTATTATACTAAGTGGAAATTATCATGGAAACTCAGCGGAATTATCGTATTTCAAGATTACTAATGGGAGAACTAAGAATGTCTATCATTATAACAGCATATTCTTAGGAATCTGAGGGAACCTATCTTATTTAAGCTTACTAAATAGAGAACTAACAATTTCTATCATTATAACAAAATTTTCTTATTAAACGAAGCAGAATTATTGTATTTCAAGTTTACCGTAGGGAGAACTAAGCATTACTATCATTTTCACAGCATATTCTTAAGGAATATAAGCTGATTTATTGTATTTCAAGCTTACTATAGAGAGAAATAAGAATTTCTATCATTATTGTAGCATTTTCTTAAGAAACCTAAGCGAACCTATCTGAGGTACACATACTGAGGTGTCGTAATAGACCAATATTTCAAGTTTTAGGACCACATTGGTGAAGTTTGTAGTAAACTAAGAAAAGTTTCATATCAAATCTATCACATCCAAGACAGTGTGCCAGTCAAACTAAGGAAAATGATTTGTGGAGTCTATTCTAAAATATGGTCTAACTGTCTGGGGGCATGCTGGTAAGACATGCAAAAATAAACTCTATTCACTGCAAAATAGAATCATCATGTTAGTTTAGGAAAATGTTAATGACAGAAAAAAAACATACAGTAGATGTCATACCTGATATAAAAGATGTCTATAAGTCACTTGATATACTGCCAATAGAAGACTTACTGATCTATATACTAGTATTGGATAACTACTTTAACAATACCTATAAGATCGGGAGAGTTAAAGCACATCATTTGATAACAAGAAAAAATTTCTATTATGTACCAATTTTTTAAAACCAGTATGGGGGCAGCAGGTTAAGTGTTGTGATCCCTACTATCTTTAAAAATCTGCCTGACTACATGTTCAATCTCAGCACAATTTCTGAGGTAGAGAAACATATGAAATTACCTTTTCAAAAATTCGTTCTAAATGCTCCAACCAAAATTATTTTATTCTTTGAATCCCTGATGTAGATGGATGAGGGTCATTGGGATTCAGATGATTTAACACTTGCCTTTTTTATCAATATCCATGGATTTTCTTTTTCATTTTATGCTTTTATTATCAACTCATTTGAATC
>KZ308346.1:1189004-1215225 GCA_000376725.2 Ladona fulva | reverse complement strand
AGTAAATATTGTGATCCATTTTGTGCCAAATTGTAACGTATACATTTGCGTGCTTAGGAATCGCGGATTTGAGTGTTGATCGTTTAGATGAAGGTATTTATGTCGTTCGCGATTCTTTATTGGAACTGTACGGAGTTATCAATCGACGCAGTTTGTTAAAAGAAACGTACTACCGATACGTGACAAACCGACGGCGTATTTTTGCTGTCACAATTGATAATATGCTGTAGATTAAAATTTCAGAATCAATTTACACGTAAGTTATGCCTCAACTACCAAAATGTCTTGTTTAACGGTGTATGCCAGTTCCCGAGCTCGTTCAGTGCCAGCTATTTTTATGGCACTTTTAGGGAACATCTGGGTTCGGGCAAAATTGGGTTTCCCTGCGCCTGCCTACTCCTAGCGGTATTCTGTAGCGGGGGAAAGGTCGGTCTATCTCTGTTTTGAATTTTAATTATTCGCGATTAGAATTACTAGAAAACTTTCTCCTTGACTCACTGAATGAAGTTTTGATGAAATTCTTATGTTTCCAATAGTACGCTCGATATACGATAGGTCCGCTTAGTTTCCTTAACAATACGGTGTCTAATGATAGAAATTCTTAAATTTTCCAACATTAGGCGGGAAAAACAATAGGTCCGATTAGTTACCTTAAGAATATGCTTTTAATATCATAGAAATTCTTACTTACTCCTTTAATACGCTTAAAATAAAATACGTCCGCTTAGATTCCTAAACAATATGCCATTAGCTTAAAATCCGATAGGTCCACTTTGCTTCCTTAAGAATATGCTGTTATTATAACAGACATTTTTAGTTTTCCCATATTTACGCTTTTTTCTTATAGGTCCGCGCAGTATCCTTCAGAATATGCTAAAACGAATCGATACAAGAATTCATTTTTTCCGCGAACGATACGCGAAAGTAATAGATTAGCGAAGTAAATTCATGGTGCTTGCACCCCCTGCCACACGCCGAAAGGCGGCTTGCAGGGTACTAATGTAGATGTAGATGTAGATAGGTCCGTTTAGTTCCCCTCAGAATATGCTATCATTATGATAGGAGTACATAGTTTGCCATTAGTACGCTTGAAATGCTATAAGTCCGCTTAGTTTTCTTAAGAATATGCTGCTAATACGATGGAATTATTTTGTTTTCAATTTAGTACGTTTGAAGTACAATTGTTCCTCTACGTTCCTTAAGAAAGGTTGTTATAATGATTGTACTTCATAGATTTTCAAGTACCACGCATAAGATACGATAGGTACTCTTAGTTTCCGTGAAAGTATGCTGTTATAATCATAGAAATTCAAAGATATACCAGTAGTTCGCTTAAAATGCGATAGATCCGCTTAGTTCCTTCAGAATATGCTTTTTTATTGACTGTCAAACAAATGACTATTTCTCAGCAAATATTTCATCGATGGATGTAAAACTTGGCAAGTGTTTACAGAGGATATGAAGTTATGTTCACAGAATATGTCATTGAAATCGGTGGTGGTTGAGCGGGGCATTTCTCTAAAATTGGACCACTTGCCATGGAATGACTCTAGTAATACACGTGATAGACGATAGGTCCCCTTAGTTTCCTTAAGAAATGCTGTCATAAAGTTAGAAATGTATAGTTATTCTTTCAGTAAACTTGGAATACTATAGGTCCGCTTATTTTACCTGAGAATATGATGTTATAATGATTAAAATTTATAGATTTTCCTATAATGCGTTTCACATACGATAGGTCCGCTTAGTTCCCTTCAGAATAGGCTTTTATAATGATTGAAATTGTTAGAATTCCTAGTAGTACGCTTGACATATGATAGATCCGCTTAGTTTTCTTAAGAATATGCTGTTATAATGATAGAAATACTTAGTTTGCCATTCAGTAAGTTTGGTATACAATAGGTCCGCATAGTTTCTTGAAGAATATTCCTTTATAATGATAGATATTCATAGATTTTCCAGTATTACGCTTGATACACAGTACGTCCACTTGGTTTCCTCGAGAATAGGCTTTCATAATGATTAACATTTTTAGTTTTCATAGTAGTATCCTCGATATACGATACCTTAAGTTTCTATCTTAGCAAAAAATACCCTAATGAATTCATGAACTTCAGACATAAAAACTGCCCTAGCATCAAACTAAGGACCCTCATCGTAAACACCTTTTGGTATACTATAGAGGTGTTTGATCTCTATCGATGACGTGAATTTTCCTATCTTACCTAGAAATACCCGAAATGGTTTCTTGAAATGTTTGCATTAAGAATTTACCTAGCATCGGACCTGAGTCTACTAGGACAAAGATTCTTACAGCATACGATATAAATCCCTATCTTCTATAGATGTGGCGAATATCAACCTTCTACCTGCCCGGGAAATACCGTTACGAATATTTGAAAATTCGGTAATTCGAATGGTCCTAGGATCGAAATTGGGCCTTTAAGGCAAAAAGTTTTAAAACATACGATAGACAATCATCTATTCTAACAACACCGTGGATTGCAAGTTTCTATCTTAACGGAAAATACCCTAAATGGTTTAATGAACATCAGACAGAAAAACTGCCCTAGCATCGAACTAAGGACCCTCAGGGTAAAAAGCTCTAGGTATACAATAGAAGTGATAGCGATCTAATGATGACGTGAATTTTAACTTTCTAACTTACCTAGAAATACCCGAAATGATTTCTTGAAAGTTTTGCATTAATAATTTACCTAGCATCGAACCTGGGGCCGACAGGGATAAATCTTTTGCGGAATACGGAAGATAAAATCATTTTCTAACGATTCCGTGCATTTCAACGTTTCATCTTTACGCTAAGTAAGCTAAATAAATTTTTAGTAGAAGGAAGTGCCTCACGGAGCCGCCGATTTTTTTGCCGTAAGGTCCCGGGTTTGGACATCTAGGAAAAAAGCGGACTTCCAATGTACGCATCATGGGTTCGATTCTAGGGGACCCCATATACGGCCACTTTCCCATAAGAATGCATTGAGCACATTTTCAATAATTCATTTATCGTACTTAGCGTGAAGATAGAACAATGAAATTTACGGAATCGTTAGAAACTTTTTTTATCTTTCGATTGCCGCAAAAGATTTATCCGTGATTGCCCCAGATTCGATGCTAGAGTGCAAAACTTTCAAAAAAACATTTCGGGTATTTTTAAGTGAAATAGAACGTTCAAGTTTACGTCATCGATAGAGAGTAAGCATTTCTTTATTTTACTTAGAGGTTTTTACCCTGAGAGTCCTAAGTTCGATGCTAGGGCAGTTTTTCTGTCTGAAGTTCATGAATTCATTTAGGGTATTTTCCGCTAAGATAGAAACTTGCAATTCACGATGTTGTTAGAAGTGATGATTGTCTATCGTATGCAGTAAAGGTTTTTGCCCTAAAGGCCCTGATTCGATCCCAGGACCATTCGAATTACCGAATTTTCAAAAATTCTTTACGGGATTTCCCGGTCAGGTAGAAGGTTNATATATTATATTACATAGTATTTGGAATGAATGGCATTTTATGCCGAGAATTAATTAGGAGGTTAATATACGCTAATAGCTTTAATTCGCAAGAGATCTGGTAGATTAATTCACGGAGTATAACCGCATAATACTATTTCATGCATCTAAAGAAAACATTTTGTTACTACTTTAGTCTTTCCGATTTCCCTAACATTTCAGATGTTTGTGCTAAATTATTCCTAGTGCAGTTCTACCAAGCATCTCGTAGCTGTAAGTCTTTCTTAGAAATCTGTAAAGCATGAAAATGCAGCAAGAATGTTAATTCAATATCGTATAAGTGCTGTCTTGTGCCTCTCGTAATCTACCTCGTAAGTAGAATGAAGAATAGAAATTTCTTCAATAACAGAGCAGAGAAAAATTGCAAGGTGATGGGCAAACTGCACGTGGCAGGGGGTGTGAACAACAAGCGATATATGGGTATTTCTTATCGAATAGAAGTAGTTTTATAAAGACTTGTCCCTACATCCATCTGAAATATGCAGCAAGTGTATGGGACACAGCGTATGAATGAACTCTCGCGAACTCGAGAAAGTGCAGCGTAAGATAATAGGTTTTGTTAAAAAGTGCTACGATAGAGAAGCAAGCGTAACGCAAATGCTCTCAGACATAGTTGGGAATCCTTGGCGTAATGTAACTATTCCCAACGCTGGGAATCCTTGAAAGAAAGGAAATTAGAACCTAGGCTATGATTTTTAGATAAATTCAGAGGAAATACATTTTCAGAAGACGTAATTGGTATTACGCGACCCCCCTGCTACTTTGGCTGATCCGACATTGAGCGTACAATCAGAGAAATAGACGCGAGGATAAGTAGTTTTAGGGACCCTTTTTCTCCGCGAACGTTACGCGATAATAATAAATTAAAGGAGTAATTCTACTTTTGCTGTTTACACCCCCTGCCACAAGCCGGAAGTCGGCTTGCAGGGTACTTATGTAGATGTAGATGTATCAACCATATCATGTACCCTATGCACCAGGGACAAGTGGCAATGTGAGGCATATTTTCTCAAAATTCGATCTAACCCTAGTATTTGTCAACAACAACAAACTATCTAACCTCCTTCACAATCCAAAGGACAACACTCCGTCAATACATAAATCAGGAATCTACAAAATATCATGCCAAGACTGTAACAAAGTCTATGTCGGGCAAAGTAAACGGAAATTGGAAACCAGACTTAAATAAAACTTAGCTCACTTCAGAAACAATCAGATTAACAAATGAAGCGTGACGCAACACATACAACAACATACATAAGTGTTCTACCTTTCGGTAGGTCCNCATTATAGATCGGATAGGGTAATAATTCAGAGTGAATTGTTGGCTTGGTGTCACAGCTGTCAGTCATTTTAGGTTCTAGCGTAGCTAACTGATGTTGGATATACGTTCTCAATTATTTATTTATTTCCTATTAATGTTTTTGTACGTTTTATTCAATGTGATTTCCGTTTCTGTTTTGTTTTACTTATGGAAAATAAAGTTTGTGTTTTGTTTACTTCCGGTAAACAGTCGGAAGTTTTTTCTCAACATGGAGTGGTTTCATTGGAGTTGACCTGCTATCAATATCTAAGTTTACGGAGTGAATCCTGTCAACTGATGTATTATGATTGTAGGACTAATAACCTAGATATACTTTTGTTTCGTCCATGGAGTTGCTGACATTTCAGTTTTTTGAGAATATTGTGACATACTTTGAAGTGACTAGTAGTCTTCCATTATTGAATTCGTCCTTAATGCTGAATATTCAGTTATGTATTTTGCATTATTGAAGACTGTTAGCTCTTCTCTTAGCATCATAGTAAAATAATTTGATAGTTTAGAGTTGCTTTCTTAGTTCCATGGGCTGTCTTTCAGTGTGGAAAGGGTTGTTGAAATAAATAAAGTATGTGTGGAATGGATATACTGTGCCTGTTTTCAAATGATTGCTTTTCCTCTTTGCTAATGATAGCGTTCACTATTGATGCCTATCAAGCAAGTACTAAACAACGCAGCCTCTTGAAACTTCAAACTAAGCTTTTTAAGGTTGGTACTTAGGACCATAGTAATTTTTTCAAAGAACTACTACAATCTATACGTCAGGTCGAGTACTTCTGGGACTACCCTCATATGAATTCTTGCCTAGAAGAGGTCAAACATGGCTTTGCATTGGATGAAGTCTTCACGGGTTTTCCACCAGGTCAAGTAAGCAGTAGCCGACGTTTCGATAGCTAACTCTGCCATCGTCTTCAGGGCGCTGAATGTTCGGGTTAGGTTACATGTTCGGGTAACCTAACCCGAACATTCAGTGCCCTGAAGACGATGGCAGAGTTAGCTATCGAAACGTCGGCTACTGCTTACTTGACCTGGTGGAAAACCCGTGAAGACTTCATCCAATGCAAAGCCATGTTTGACCTCTTCTAGGCAAGAATTCATATGAGGGTAGTCCCAGAAGTACTCGACCTGACGTATAGATTGTAGTAGTTCTTTGAAAAAATTACTATGGTCCTAAGTACCAACCTTAAAAAGCTTAGTTTGAAGTTTCAAGAGGCTGCGTTGTTTAGTACTTGCTTGATAGGCATCAATAGTGAACGCTATCATTAGCAAAGAGGAAAAGCAATCATTTGAAAACAGGCACAGTATATCCATTCCACACATACTTTATTTATTTCAACAACCCTTTCCACACTGAAAGACAGCCCATGGAACTAAGAAAGCAACTCTAAACTATCAAATTATTTTACTATGATGCTAAGAGAAGAGCTAACAGTCTTCAATAATGCAAAATACATAACTGAATATTCAGCATTAAGGACGAATTCAATAATGGAAGACTACTAGTCACTTCAAAGTATGTCACAATATTCTCAAAAAACTGAAATGTCAGCAACTCCATGGACGAAACAAAAGTATATCTAGGTTATTAGTCCTACAATCATAATACATCAGTTGACAGGATTCACTCCGTAAACTTAGATATTGATAGCAGGTCAACTCCAATGAAACCACTCCATGTTGAGAAAAAACTTCCGACTGTTTACCGGAAGTAAACAAAACACAAACTTTATTTTCCATAAGTAAAACAAAACAGAAACCACATTGAATAAAACGTACAAAAACATTAATAGGAAATAAATAAATAATTGAGAACGTATATCCAACACCTCCCNCCTTTGCCGCGTGAGATATTAAACTGATTGTACGATAATCCCGACACTCAGAAGCATTATTCTTTTTCTGCAAAGGAATCAGGATTTTCTTAGTAAAATCCTCAGGCCACTCCCCATCATCATAAATTTTTCTACATAAATTATAGAATTTTCTCTTACCCTTTCCCCTCAGGTTTTTAAGTAGCTCAACTGGTATNATATATATATACACACACATAGTATATTACGGTGTAAATACAATAGGCCCGCTTAGATATCTTAAGAATTTGCTTTTACAATCATAGAAATTCTTACATTTTTCTTTAATACGCTAGAAATACTATTCTTCCGCTTAATTTCCTTAAGAATATGCTGTTATTATGACAGAAATTCTTAGTGTTCCCAATAGTATGCTTTATATGCGATAGTTCCGCTGAGTTTACTTAAGAATAATCTGTTTTAGTGATAGAAATTCTTAGATTTTCTTATAATACTCTTGATAAGCGATAGGTCCGCTTTGCTTCCTTATGAATATGTTGTTATTTTCATATATATTCTTAGTTTTTCTAGTATTACGCTTGGTATGCAATAGGTTCGCTTAGTTTCCTACAAAATATGCTCTCATGATGACAGATATTCTTATTTTTCCCAATAGTACGCTTGATATACGATAACGATAATGTTATAATGATAGCAATTCTTAGATTTTGCGAGCTAAGAATGGAAAAAATACCTCTTTTATATATATTCCGTGGAATAAAATGTTGTGGTAAAGGTATAAGTATTTTTTTCGTATTTTTTATAGTTTTACTTAGGGAATTAAGTATCTGGAAAAGCGGCAATTTGGGAAAAATCCTTTGACTTAAAGTAAATTCAATCAAGACCGCGAAACACGAGATGCCTCACGTGATTACAATCATCTTGCTGCTTCTTGATTGCTCTCCCTAATAGGGTCATAGTGTAGCGCTAATCCTGCATTGATAGGGCCCCCTATTATTGGCGGAATAGGGTACTAAGGTTCTCTCCGAAGAACAATGCGATCTAAGGCCGATTCATTGAGGAGGACGCCGCAAGTCGGATGGATTGAGCGGTAAACAAAAGGGATTTACGATTGAAATTTTAGCCCTTAGAGAAGCATGTATCCATCCAATAACTTGAACTTGAGAATGAGAGGAAGAATTGAAATAAGGTACGATTTTCTAAGCATAAGATTGCTGCGGCTCAATCTTGTGGCATCCAATTGATCGATCGATGAATACAACATTGGGAAAGTAGAGGCAAACCCGAGATACAAAGCAGGCACAGCAAAACCATTGCACGAATGAGAGGTTTAGACACCGCATTTCCATACCTTTAGAATATTTGAGAAAAACCTGCATTTCTTATTACAGCTAGTTGACAGGAAAAGTACCGCATTCTACGTTCAGACTCAATAATTATCCTTTCGCAACAAATAAATAATCCATTAAAATACTACGTATGTATATTTTTCACATGAAACTTGCAATAAATATAGATTTAAAAATGAAATCTAAACTTTCCATTGATACTAAAGTATCATTAAAACAATATTAGTTCAATTCAATTTTTGTGGATGTTAGCAGCCTGCGCGTAGCCCACCACGCGTACGAGGTGAACTAATTCTCTTGTAACTAATGCTAACACTTGGGACTGCACCCAGATCTATCGCAGTAATGAAGCATCAAATCAAACGAACAATTCACAACGGTTCTTATCAGGAACAATACTATCGACGCGTTGGCAGTATCCTACAGATCTGCCAACTAAATGTAGAAGGCATATCTAAAGAGAAAGCTGAATACTTAGGAGGACTCTTGGACAAACAAATGATTGACGTTCTGGTCCTGCAGGAAACTCATGGCCTGAATGATGCAGATTTGCTGAAGAGGATTAATATCCCTGGGTTCTCAATCGCAGCAGCTATTCACCACAGATCCTACGGTATAGCCACGTACATACGTGAGAAGCAGCATCCAAAATGTCTCACTGCACGAATGTTTAGAGCGAGAAGGTTTTTTATCAATTAACACCAGAATAGCCGGAACAAATATTGTAAATGTCTACAAACCTCCGCAAGTGAATTGGGCCAGCCCTCTCATGCCTATGATAGAGCACCTCCGCATGTTTATAGGGAATTTAACAACCATCGCCATGCCTGTGGATATGTGATAAATGACGAAAAAGGGACTGCCCTCCATAAGTGGTCTACTGACAACGACTTGAACCTCATCTTTGACCCAAAAGACAAAAAAAGAAAAAAAATTACTCACCAGACCTGTGCTTTCTATCAGGATTAACAACAGGAGAGAGAGTTAACATTACTATAATTATTTCAAATGGTAACCACATCCCCTTAATTCGTAGTATCTCTAAACCTCGATGGAACTTCAAGCGGGCTAACCGGAAAGCTTTTTATGAAACCCTTGATTATTATTATTATCAGTCAATACCGCCGCAGTTAGACATTTCGTCCGGTGGCGACGTTTATTTACCGTGCATTACAGAACTATTACATACAATATGGCTTAGTTACACATAAACAAATACAGAAAATTGGTATCTATCTACCCGTCAATTAACTAAAATTGTTTAAATACTACTCTAATCACAATTACAACTTCAATTATACGTTTACATCACAACCACTACAAACACTAAAATATATACATTACAATATATACAATACGTATACATTAACTGAAAATTACCCCTAAACAGCATTACAGCAACTTGTCGATAACACNCAGTTGTCCCACGTAAGTGTACTCTGAACAAACATCAAGGGGTACCTCTTGTAGTAGGATTGGTACTTGTGCTGCAAAAAAATTATACATTACCTTGCTTTTCGATAAGTTTATACAGAGTCCTATTTTCTGCCCCGCCGAGTTCAGTTCTTGAAGGTTGTATCATCTGCGAAACGCAAATGACAGATGTGCTCTCCATTGATCTGTAGGCCTCCTTCCTCCCAGTCTAAGGTTTTAAAGACTTCTTCCAGAACGGCTATAAAAGGAACTGGTGAAAGGCAGTCGCCTTGTCTCACTCCCTTCTCAATCCGGAATTCCTCTGTTTCTTCATGCAGCATTACAGAGGCTGTGGCGTCTTTGTAGATGCTGCGTAAAAGTTGGATGAACTTGGTATCTATCCCTTGTTTCTCCAGTGCCTCCAGTGTGGAGGAGGTACTTACTGAGTCGAAGGCCTGTGCATAGTCCACAAAGCAGAGTACTAGTGGCATCTCGTATTCGTACATTTTGCTGATAATTTCTTGCAGCGTGTGGATGTGGTCCATATTGCTGAATCCCTTGCGAAATCCAGCTTGTTCTCTGGGCTGGGCAGCTTCGAGGGACGTCTCCAGACGTGCAGCTATTACTCTCATGTACGTTTTGTAAATAACAGGAAGGAGGCTGATGGGGCGGTAGTTCTTTAAATCTTCCTTGCTCCCTTTCTTGTGCAAAAGGACAATCTTTGCATGGTTTCATTCCTTCGGAATTCTCCCTTGTCTAAGGCAATTAGTGAATAACTGCGCTAGGACAGGAGAAATTTCTGTTACACCAAGTTTCAGATAATCAGCTAAAACTCCATCAGCTCCTCCTGCCTTTCCATTCATCTTCTTGATGGCCTTTGTTACTTCATCTGGGAGAATAGAGGGGGGATTTTCTGAGTTTTGTGTTTCTTCTTTGTTTTCCTCTTCAACATTTTCTGTCTTCTTGTAGAAGTTGGTGAAGTATTCGGTTACTGTCCTCAGTATTGCTTGTCTATTGGAAGTTTTTGTGCCATCTTCTTTCTGGACGACCAAGATTTGTTTCTTTCCCATTGCTAGGCGTCGTCTNTACTCTATCGCGTATTTCCTTAAACGCAGTCATTCCCACGAATGACTTATAAAATACCGATAATCTCTTTTTCTTCCTCCTGGTTTCTAAACTGTCCCAACCTAATTCTTCTAACATCTGAGAAATACTGCTGTTTTTTTCATATCTTCCCATGACGAACCTAGCCGCCTTTCTTTGCACCTTTTCTAATTCCTTTTTAACTCCTTTTTGATAAGGATCCCAAATACATTCACCGTATTCCAGTATTCCAGTGGTGTAACCAACGATTTATATGCTTGATTGATATAATCGTCAAAACAATTAAGTCATGAGCTTGTGAATATAGACGTTTTATGGGGGCTGGGCATGCATGTGCGGAAAAACACATTCCTCGCTGATACCGGAAAAGATATATCCCGTACTGGTCAACAGAATTTGAGGAACTATACAAAGAATATCAAGAATATAGCGACTCTACTACAGCCGACGCTCTCTTACATACCCTTACGTCGACAAGCATGGAGCCTCCTCAAAAGATTGGGTACAGACCCAGTCATAGAAAAAAACCAGACTTATGTAACACCTGACGCTGTCGCAACCCGCCTTTATATCCCAAATAAACGTGAGAGACTTAGAAGCCAATAAAACTAAGGAAAGTTTACAGAAGAAAGCTTCAGAGATACTTCCAAATAGCAGATTCACTGCTCCTTTCACGATAAATGATCTTAATACAGCCCTGAAAAAGCTAAAACGCCGGAAAGCCGTGGGATACGATGGGTATTTTCCGAATTTTTATTAAACTGCAGCTTTAAAAATAAAATATCTTCTGAAGTTTTTTCATAACATCCTTGACAGCGGAACTTTCCCCCCTGATTTTAAAACGGTAAAAATTATTGCCATAAAGAAGCACGGAGAAAACGGTGAAGAACAATCACACTTTCGACCTATATCCCTCCTAAGCTCCTAAAAATAATCGTGTTACGAGCAAGTTGTAGCTCTCACGAATCACATATGTTTTCAAAAGAAGTTGAAGAGCGGCGCCGTATTTATGGATCTCATGGCCGCCTATGACACGGTCTGGAGAGAGGGTATCTTCTTAAAGCTCATTCGTGCAATTTCATGTCAAAAAGTTTACAAATTAATGTCCAACATCTTGAATAATCGAAAATTCTGACTCCACATTGGAGAAAAGGAAGGTCATTGGCGAACAATAAGTAATGGGTTACCCCAAGGATCAGTGCTTGCACCTATTCTTTTTAACCTCTATACATCATATACCTACTACCATCTGCAGAAGATTTCAGCATTAGGACGATATGCCTCTGGTAGGCCAAACTAGATCCATCAGCGAATGTAAGTCTCAGACAGATAGGAACCTAATCACCTTGGAAACTGACTTCAGATAATGGAAACTACAACCGAAACCCAGTAAAACTTAAAGCTGCTACTTCCATCTTAACAACAGTGAAACTAACACTCACCTCCAAGTAACTTTCTGTGACCAATAACTACGACACAATAATCACCCTATGTATCTCGGAGTTACCTTGGACCGATCGTTGATCTTTAGTAAACACCTTAACGAGCTCTCTCAAAAAATGAAAACTAGAGGCAACCTTCTCCAAAAACTGGCTTCGTGAGGATGAGGAGCATAAGCTCACACAGTACATACGGCAGCCCTTGCCGTACTGCCCTGAGTACCTACCCTTGAGTACTGCTGCTCAGCTTGGATCAGTAGTCTCCATACAAACAAAGAGGGTATCCAACTCAATCGGGCGATGCGCATAATATCTGGAACACTCCAACTACCTGGTTGCCAGTTCTCGCCAATATAGCTCCCCCACTGCTGAGGAGACAAGGAGCCCTTAGGAGGGAGTTCAACAAATCTTCACTGACAACTCCCTGCCCATACACAAGGACATCGCAGAAGCCCCCGAGATAATATTTCATTCTAGAAAACCTGCAAGACTAACAGCCTTGACGCTCATAGAGGTGGGTGAACAAACGAGTAAAAAATGGTCCCAACAGTAGAACTCTGCTCTGCCGCTAAATGGCCTCCTAATTAACAATCCTACTGAGATGGTCCCTGGTTTCAACCTCCCACGACGGGAATGGTGCTCTCTCAATCGTATTCGCTCCGACCAAAGTAGATGTGCATATTCCCTACAGAAGTGGGAGTTTAAAGACACTCCAGCATGCGACTGCAGATCAGAAGCGCAAACGGCAACCCATATCTGCCGAGAGTGCCAACTAACTTCCATCTCAGGATCACTCATGGATATCCATAACCTGACCCCTTAGCCGCAGAATGGCTCCAGAACCTTCAGATAAACCTATAGCCCGATTTTGGCAGAACTGTTTTTTGCCCATATGTTTTTATATTTATATTTTTAAGTTGTATATCTATATGCTATGTTTTGTGTTTCTCGTTTTTTTATCCATGAGATGTGCATGCACATTTACTGTACACTATACGATAAAAAATAAAGTTCAAATTCTGAGGACTAAATTTTGAGAATAGTCTGGAGATCTATTGCGTGATGCACTCCATCCGTGTCAATGTGAGCGAATTTTACGGAAACTGAATGGAAATTGTCGGGGTTAGAAGGAAGCAAAACGAATTGAAAAGAGGATTGGAAATAACGGAAGTTGAAAAGTTTGTAGGTACAAACATTTAAACTTCCGTGATTTCCAATCCTCTTTTTCAATTCGTTTTGCTTCCTTCTAACCCTGACAATTTCCATTCAGTTTGCTTACGGTTCAAGAGAGGAAGTGCCATAACTGTTTGCTAATTTCACTCTGTACGACTGAATGGAATACAAAGAAGGAATGATTGAATTGTCCGAAATTTATAGTAAAAATAAATTTTTACGAACTCTAAGTCATTCGGACGAATTATTTTCATAACTATCGACGTTAAATTTTAGGAGCTATCAATCTCCGGTAAAATGGAAAAATCGATATTCGTAAAGTCTCTTCTGTACGGTAACGGAATTCCGCTTTTACGATTTTTAGTATTATTGGGTTCATCCCAGGGATATTGATTATTAAAGATAATATTTATGGCTGCAATGAATATTAATGTCTGGATATAAAATTTATCCCAATGCAAGGAACAGATTCTTTCAGCTCGTAGCATTCATAATAATCTAAGGGAGTCAGAGTCTATTGGCAGAGAAATGATCTAACAAAAATATGACGTTCAGGGCTGTGATTTCGGAAACAAATAATTAATCTATAATGTAATGAATTGAAAGAAGAGTAACCATTGTGAAGAGTGATGTATTACACACTGTAAACATGATTTATGGAGAAATAATTGTGATAACTGTATTGAGAGTAAAGTTTCAAGGAGTAAAAATTTGGTTTCCAATGGGTATCCCAAAATCACATTCAAAATTCCTATCTCTATACCTTTTATCGCAAAATCGTTCGGTTGTTGCGTAAAATTTTAAGTAAACAAATCATTAATAAAAAACTGAAGGTAAAAGTTTTCCGCAGCCTAGACCCAATCCTTGATCTCCCATTGGCCGAGCGAGCGCTCTATCCAATTAAGTTTCATACCATAACACGTACACAGAAAATTCGAAATCGATTTTTCTGTGTATGTATTATGGTATGTAGCTTAATTGGATAGAGCGTAATTTACGAGAGGTAATCTTACCAAAGTGATCTCAAGGAGGCGACACCCTATTTGCAAATTGGATTGCGAAGTGAAAGGGAGGCTAGTGTCCCTGTATATACTGGATTATTTCACGTGCTTGGCTTGGCATACCCAAAGATGCTGCGGAGATAGCGGCGATTTCCACGTGCAACCGATACGAACCTATTCCAAAATACGACCCGTTTGAAAACCCGAGAAGCGTTTCTGCTATAAAGTATGTGTTTGAATTACACTGATAAGAACTAAGAAGCAGTATTGGAGAACGCTGTTTGCGAAGAACCACCTGATGTTTTTATAAAACTGAATCATTTTTTTACATACGGTAGCACCAATGTCCCTACATCTGACAACGTTGTAGTTTCTTTTACGACAAAAGCGCTCCAAAATATCATTTGAAGACAGAACGTTCTTCAGATGTCTTTGAATAGATCAACAGGTCGTATGACTCTCAGTGACTATATAGTATTTAGAATCTCTAAAAATCCATAGTAATCTCTATATTGGTCAATTGACTTCAAAACTTTCAAATGATTTCATTTTTGGTATAGCATTGTACTACCACTTTGGAAATGGATAATGGAAAGAAACAGTGGTAGGTAAGTCTTGATAAAAATCACATGATAGGTTTGAAGAGATTCGGCAAATAGCAAGAAATGCGTAATCGTATACAGGAATATAGACATTTACTGTCATTTGAAGATTTGTTCATCAGGGTTTTACAGTATTTGACGTTTCGACACCTACGTGGTGTGATAAAAAAGCGGAATTTCTAAATTTCCCTGGCTGTATAATTCTAATTGTCACAATGTTTCTTCTGTGTATTGGTAAACATGTCCCAAACGTATATTGTTAATGGCACCAATTTTGAAAGTCTATTGTTGGCAGTCAAAAAGGTTACATGCGGTTAGCTCCTTCAGCGATTCTGTCTTGACATCCTCATTGTTGCCAAAATATCGTCATTTCAAGATTTCTTCCAGTTTTGGGAATTGAAGGAAATCACAAGGGGCCATGTCCGGTGAATACGGTGGTTGAGGCATCATAATGGTATTGGTTTTTGCCAAAAAATCACGACCAAGCAGTGAGGTTTGAGCTGGTGCGTTATCGAGGTGCAATTGCCACAAATTGTTTCGCCACAGGTCCGATCGTTTTCCTCATATTGCTTAATGCAAATGGGGTAGAACTTCCAGGTGATATTCCTTATTGGCCGTACGACCTGGTGGCAAGAACTCATGATGCACTACGTTATTGAAATTGAAGAAAACCGTGAGCAGAACCTTCACATCCGGTCGAACTTGACGTGCTTTTTTCGGTCTTGGTTCTTCAGGAAGTTTCCATTAGGTCGACTGGCCTTAGTTTCGACGTCATACACGTACACCCATGTTTCATCACCAGTGACGACCCGTTTAATATGTTCTGGATCGTCATTGACTTAATTCAGCAATTTTCATTCGGTGCTGTATTTGGTCGAAATTCAACAATTATGGGACAAATGTAACTGCCGCCCTCTTCGTGTCCAAAAAATCCGTAAAATTGCTTGTCATGGGCCAAATGATATGCCAACCTCATCAGCAGCCTCTCTGATAGTGATTCGGCGATCGTCCATAATCATTTTATTCACCTTCTCGACGTTATCATCGGTTGTCGATGTGATGGGACGTCCAGGGCGCTCGTCATCTTCAGTGTCTTCACGACCCTCTTGAAAACATTTGTACCACTTGTATACGCTCGTTTTATTTATTGGTAATTCGCCAAAAGCAGCATTTAACATTTTCAATGTGGTGCAGCACTTTATTCCATCTCTAACGCATAATGTAATACAAATTCTTTGTTCCATCATTGCCGAAAGTCAAAAATCGCCGATCACAGTTAAACACGTGTAACCCGTTTGACTGCCAAAAATAGACTAAGATTTCAAATGGCTGCCCTTGTCAGTTTAGGTTAGGGACATTTGTACCAATACACAGGAAATGTTTTTGATAATTGGAATAATACAGCCCGGAAAATTTAAAATGTCCGCATTTTTTATTACACCACGCATATGATGCTAAAGCGATAAAGCGAAGTTGATTTCCCAATATCTCTAACAACATCATATGATTATAGGTCTTATGTCATAAAGTACTCTGAGAATATGGAACTCCAAATGCCGCCAATAGTTCACCTTAGAAACATGATAAGATATCATTACAGTGCCTAAATCATTGAAATTGGTATATCGGATCCAGAGAGCACGAATTACGAGAAATACAAGGTCATGTATGTATGCATGGCTTCTTGTATAATTATTTACTTATAAATATTTATGCGAATTTAAAGGAAATTTTGGACTTTAGGAACATGGAAAGTATTTTGTTATAGCGTTACGCTTTCCCGTCGCCTTTGGGACTACACAAAGGCCGTGTTCGAATAAATCTACGATAAGCCTCATATTTTTGACCCTATCATCATCACCTGCCGATAGGTTATCGGCCGTGATATCTTATGTATTGCGGCGAATTCAACTGAAGCGATACGACACCAATTCCCCTCTCTACTTCAGGACCGAATGAATTTCATGTTGTAAAGATAGTAAAAAACGTTGTGCGTCATTTGATTTGCAGCTGAATCTAATTTAGATAAAAAAAATCGGAAGTCGGAAGTTCCCGATGAAATGCGCGGCGCCTCTTCATTCGTGCCGGCTTCGGGAGCAGTCGCGGTGAAGTGAAGCGAACGGAAATTAGCACGGGCATCATCAAACGGGGAAAAGCGACAGTGGTTTAAAAATCGAACTAGTCTAGCAATCTGTTTATTGAGGCAAATCCGTAAGTTTCCAACCAATTCCCACACCATGGAGTATAATGGTTACATATGAGACGAGCATATGCAATGAATGCCTTATAGACGCTTTAGAGCGAATCCCTTAAAGAACTGAATAACGGTCTAAAGCGGGCGTGTCCAGTCTGGGACCCTCAAAGCCCGCGTACAGTCAGCGTCAACAAACAATAAACGTTGCAAAATCACAGGTAGGGATTCCAAGGGCAATTGAGTACTCAGGCACTCGGCATTTAGTTGCATTTTGGGCGTTATTTGGCCGAGTATAGCGTTGAATTTTCTCGGATAATCTTTTTTGCTCTGAGGGGAAAGGGAAGATAATTACTGCTAATCATGATCTTAAAAAACTGAACCTTTCGCCGGTAGCAACTCGGCACAATCCGCCTTGTTATTTTATATAGCATGTCACTGAGTTGAAGTCGCCTTGTGGATTAAGTTACTTGCTCTGCTATACCAGGACAAACAGGCTGTCAATTAGAAATCATCATCAGTTGCCTTGTAGCTTCAAGCCAGTGATCCTCTTTATAAGAAGAGCGCCTTTTCAAAGGGCACCAAACGTCTAATTCAGCCAGGGGCCTACAGATTTTAATATTAGGGGAAAATACTAATCACCCAATGTTTCTATTCTACGATTATTTCCACTTTCCCCACTACTTCATTCCCCAGACCGGTTTAACATCAAACTGGTATCTTTAGGTACATCTATTGAACTAAATATTTAGAAGATTTAGAATATTAGAAAATTTTAACTTTTACCCTTTCATATCTCTGAAGCGGTCTCGAAATCCTCAGAGCTGATGAATGACATCATCAGGATAATCTCTTTCTCACCTTTCTTTCAAGGCTAGATAGAGACTTTTAAATATTGCAGTTTCCTGGTAGACACTATACATGCCTATTTAATTCGAAACCAGATGGAGGAACAAAACCACAGGAGATAACGCAAAATGATGTGCCAGTAACCTCGGAAACCGGATTAAAGGGTTTTTAATTGCTCTTTGAATATATTCTTCAATGAATGTTTGACTGATGTGATAATTAATTCTTGTTATTGTTAGATCAATTCATATTCTCAATTATAAAAGTTCAATTGCGGTGGTTCAAAAATTGATAAAATTACAATTGTGAGTGATTCTAATCGGTAAAATAGCGGTGCTTCCACATATATGTACCTTGATACTATACTATATATAGCCTTGATATATACTATATACATACTATATTAAGGAGCCATAATAATACTATAAATAGTTCTCAAGAACTTTATCGGGTAATATATGACATGGATGGAAGATGCATTGATTATTTCATTTTGTAATAAAAGCAAAACTCCTATTTTTCTCAGACGTAAGAATCTTCAGAATTAGAATAATGGTAATGTTTCTTCAGGACGAAGGCTTAGAAGTGGTTTCCGTAGATGAATAAAATGTGAGCATATATTAAAAAACCGTACACTTTTTTCGCAAACATTATTTTCTAATCCCAAAGATCCAATTACTTATCATTATTCGAGAATCATATATATATAAAGAGCAAATATCTGTCCGTTCGTCCGTCTGTCCGTCCCCATATTTATCTCAGAAACGGTTTGACTTAGAGATCTGAAACAAACTGCATTGTGTTTCTACGATGCTGAAACACCAAGGAAAACTATTCTCATCTCTGTAAAGCCCAGGGTTCAAACCCAGGAGCCCATAATACGTTTCCATAAGAGATGTACGTAGATTACTTTTTCATGGCTTGCAGAGGTTGTTCCATTAACAAAATTAAATTGGGAACAATGGTCCTACGAAACTGAGACAAGTGTAACAAGAAATGAAAATGATCATAGAATCTTATTAATATAAATGGCGTGAATCATTCATGTAAATTCGAAATTGCGAGAACTTTGGTAAAATACACGGAAAACTCCTAAGGTGTTTCGGAAATAAACAGCCCATCCCTTTGACGACCAAGGCAATTTTTGAAAATTGATTTCATTAGTTTTCCTATATAAATGCACGGGAATAATCGGTTAGTATATTTTTCCATAAGAAATGTTCGTAAAATAGGTTTTCGTTACCTGCAGAGGTCGTTTCTTTAACAAAATTAAATTAGAAACAGTGGTCCTACGAAATCAAGCGAAGTGTGAAAAGAAAGGAAAATGGTCATAGATTCTTATTTTAGACGTGAAATACTGATATAGATCGGAACTTTCGAGGATTTTGATAAAACGCACGGAAATTTCGTAAAATATTTGGGAAATAAATAACCCATCCCTTTGACGACTAAGGCCATTGTTGAATGTTGATTTCATGAATTATCCCATATAAGTGCACGGGAATAATCAGTTCTTATATTTTTCTATAAGAAATTTACGTAAAGTAGGCTTTCATAACTTGAAAACAGTAGAATAAATATTATAAATAATGGTAAGAAATATATTGAGTCATTATGATCTTACGACAGACTGTTTCTGGCTTAGGATAACCAATAGGATACAATATTAGATATATTTTTAAACTAAATTATGTTCCGTCATGCTTGACGGGGGCGTTCACTAGTTATAAATTCATAAAATTACAAATTTATAAATAAGTTTATCTCAATGTAACTTGCGAATTTGCCAAAAGGCCCATGATATGCAACAGATAACTCACATTTCTTTTATTGGAATGAAGAAAATTGATTCCGAAATGCCCGCTGGATAGCAATCGCGGTGTTTCGCCAAAGAGCCGCTTGGTGGCGCCACCGAAGGCTCTGCTGTATTTTGATAATGGACGAGAGCGCCGTTGGATGAAACGTGAAGCAGTTAAAAGACGAATACATATTTTAAAAGAGCTAAGTTGAAAATTATCGCTCTTAAATACTTAAAAAATCAAGATTCAGAAAGGTTCAAAAATCGTTTTTTATTCATTTTTACGTGATTTTTTCACCAATAAAATGTAATATAAAAAATATATTAAAGTGGAAATCTTTACTTTTCAAATTCGCGAACAAGAATTACAATCTATAATAATTTCGTTGCCGCTTATATATAAGGTAATTTCGAGGAAATTAATTTTTAAGGAAATAAATTAACAATATGGTATTATTGACCACCATACGAAATTTTCATACACAAATGCATAAATATAAAATTTAGTTATTAACTAAATTGTTTAACGTCATTCATCCATTACCATGTATTTACGGGAGTAATTCAATAAGTCCTTAGAAAATCTATGATATGGCGCCTGAAGCATCATAAATTGTTTGTTTTTAGTAAGCGTCATTACTCAGTAGATAGCTGTTTAAGTCTCAGTTATGTCCATCACTTGGTTTCATTTTTATCGTCGATTGAAACAAAAAACTTTTTTATTTCGAAAATTGGAAAAAGTGAGTTTCGAGCGGTGATTAAATACTAATATTTAAAATGCTTGACACCGAAAGAGATCGAAGCTGATTTGGATGAAGTTCATGGCACATCTGTGTTTGCAACGGTTTACAATTGGGTAATCAATCGAAAGCAAAGAAATCAACAAATAGATCGAACATCCGGTGTTTACACCCCCTGCCATACGCCGAAAGGCGACCTGTAGGGTATTGATGTACGTGTAGATTGGGTAAATGAGTTTAAACGTGGCCGTAAATCCACGATAGATGAACATTCGGGACGTCCAGCGGATGTGACTACCCCCGAAATTATTGACAAAATCCATGATATGGTTCTGAGTGATCGACCAATTAAATTGCACGAAATAGTTAAGGCCACAGGCATATCGCAAGAAACAGTGTTTTCAGTTTTGCACGAAAAATTGAGTGTGAAAAAAATCTCGGCTAAATGGGTGCAGCGTTTGCTCTCAGAGGAGAATAAATCGTGTGGCCGAAACTGAGGCGCCCCAATCCGTCGTAATCCTGACAAGTTTCTGCGTCGATACGTAACTGTGGACAATGCATAGATACAGTACTACACTCCAGAGACAAAGGAACAATCAAAACAGTTGGTTTTTGAATGCGAACGAGCTCTGAAGAAGGCGAAGACGGTGAAATCGGCCGGCAAGGCAACAACCACGGTTTTTTTGGGATGCACGCGGAATCATCTACTCCGATTATTTGGAAAAAGGTTAAACGGTAATTGGAGAGTATTATCCGTCGTTATTGCACCGGTTGAGAGAAAAAATCAAGAAAAAACGTCCTCATTTGGAAAAGAAATGATCCTCTTCCATCAAGTCAATTCACGGGTGCACACCTGCGCAGTTTCGATGGCAAAAATTATGGAATTAAAGTTTGAATTATTACAACATCCACCGTATTCATCGGATTTGGCTCCATTGACTTCTTTTCATTTCCAAACATAAAAAAATTTCTCGGCGGACAACGGTTCACGTCAAACAAGGAGGTCATCGCCCTACAGATACCATTTATTTTTAAATCCTAATTTTTAGAGGGCTTGAAAAAGTTGGAGAAACGCTTTGGAGAAGGGTATAGAGTTAAAAGGAGAGTATGTTGATAAATAAAAAAATTATAGACAGAATAATGTTTTCCCTTCTTTTTCTAAGGACCTTTTGAACAACCCATATATGCAATGCAGCGAGGCTGCAAAGACGCAAAGCGATACGAGATTTTCATGGAACTCAAAAATACAACCATTTTAGTTTGTGTAATAATTATCAGATTTGCAGATTTAACTAACTAGATATCAATTTCGAAGAGACTATGTATGTCATTTGATCCTTTCTCAGTCATGTTTATTGCTACGATATTCCGTGGTGTGATACTGTATTTTATTTATTAATTTATTTAAATTCACACTGTAATTTGGCCAGGTGGCAGCGCTGGGTGGGAACATAACATATTAAACACAGGTTGCCTGGCATTCGCCCAAGGACGGGAGGGAAAACCCTCAAAAACCTCTCGTAGCAAATACATAATATTTTACATCATAATAAGGGGTACATAATGATTAGTGAGATAAATACATCATAGTATGTTAATAATTTTGAAAAAGTGAAAAAAATATGTTAATAATAATGATATTATCCAATGATAGGAATTTTAGCTGAATAAGCTACCATACACTTATATTTCTGAAAATGTTTCTGGAGATATGCGTTTGCTTCAGCGAACTTAAAGTACCTGATGAATCACTCTCGAATTTTCAACGGCAAGTCAATGGACAGAATTCTAATTTTTTGGCAGCTATCGAAAATTTTATTGATTGGAACCTAGGCTGACCACTATCTGGCTAAAGTGATTCGTCCGGAAAGGGTTTTATCGCTTTCAAACGATTTTAACTAATCTCTTTTCCCTTCAAACTATAGGCTGTTATCTCGTAACCCATGAAAAATCAATTATGCAGCAAAGTTCCGGCGTCACACATTCAGTCAAAACTCTTTTATGCATACATTACCCTTAAATCATTTGCGTACCTCACATTCTATAAAATTACACACTTCATTTGCTTGTCACGCAGTGCGTAACGCAGTTGTTGTGTGTCACGCAGTTGTTTATTTGGCACGTTTATTCAGGATATCATCACTTGACGTTCATTTCCATATTATTATCAGCAACCATCGCTACAACTGATATCTGTTTTTCTATTAGCGCCCGTCGTTGGTCTTCCTCTTAGCCTAACTGATATCGGCCGCCTTTAGTAGAAGTTTTTCGCTCCAAGTTGGAGCACCATTCCCCCGATATTGATTGGTGACAGGAGTGAATTCGGCCGTTATGAGAAGTGCCATAACCAAATTTGTCTTATCCACTTCTCGCAATCATTGCCATCTTTATAATCACCCACCGATCCTTGATAATAGAATTGATAAGAACAAAAAAGTCTTTTTTTTAGTTATCGTATCTCTTTGACATGATTATGTGCATCCATCCGACCTCTCCATTTGACTACTATAAATAAAAATCAAGAAAATACTGCCGTCTATTCTTGAGCACTATGAGGCAAATGTATACAATATCACGAGTGTTGGGCTCCTAGATAGCCATGTGGATAACACATTCCACTTCGGTGAAAGCGGTCCAGGGTTCGATTCCCGGTGGGAACCCATATGTGTGAATTGACCTCAGCTGTCGAAGCTATTTTAGTAATACAATACTAATCTCGAGTAAAAGAGGCGCAAACTCACCTGGAAGGTATTTGATATGTTGCATTAAAACTTGAGAAAAATTTAATGTCCATACTTCATTTATTTTCATACGAAGGATGTCGATGAGAAATTTCAACAACACACAGATCTATAGTATAAAGTAATGATCTGGTGCTTTCCGGGCGTATCAGACGAAAAAAGAGTTCTCGGGATTCCAGCCGGGTGAGGTCATCCATGACGGTTGCATGAAAAACCAATGATAGATTCAAAAAATTTACCTTGGGTGAACCAAGTCAATCCTTTTAGACATTTCATCGAGATAATGCCACCACATGATGACAATCACGAATTAATTGCCCATCTTCTCCTGAGAAAGCTCATTAGAAAGCCCTTTAGATCTTTCCTCACACCCTCGGGACCTTCAATCAAACAAAAACAGGATCTTCCGTACGTCTTACAAGTATGCGAATCAGGTTATTTATAACCTTAGCGCCCTTAAAATGTTCTTACATTAAAATCAGAAAACGCAATTATTTCACAACTTATACTGATAACAATCTCAAGAATGCAATCACATTTTATATGAAATGAACGAAACCTGTACCCACTACCGACGTTCTTTCATTATGAAGGAAAACTATGACATACAATACCACAGAGATGTGCAAAAGTAATCCTGATAAAATAAAGAGTACATGATTCATTTTTTGAATCATGGAGGGTGCACACAGAAAATAACACAAATATTTGTGCTTAGTCAATTATAATCGATTCTTTAGAGTTTTATTGTGATTTTCGAATGAATATTGCACGGAAAATTTCGAAAAGTAAGTTTTGTAGAATTGCGGCTCTAACTCCTGTCATAAATGTATTTTGGAGCGTACCTCAGGGAAGTTTTGTTTTTTCGCACGAGGCAGAAATAGAAGACTGTTTCACTGCAACGTAGTTTCGTATGCCTAAAGACAGGATTTGGTTATGAAGTAGTGATATATTCATGTGAAAAAGAAGAGGCATATTTTTTATTAAAAAAAGAGCTTCATAATTTTTTAATGGAAAAACTGGAAGTGAAAGATAAAAATAAATGAAGAACTGTAGGACCTTCAAATGAATTGAAATGAGAAGGCAAGAGTTGTCATTGCTATTGGAGCCAAAAAATACTTGGATTGCAATGCCCCTGGTTTAATTATACTGTGAGAGTAAATTAACTGCTTGGGCCTTAACTTCGTAATAGATCATCCCGTGAAGGGGATGATGACTCTAAGAGCTGAAACCATGCTCACAAAGCAATAAATATCATGGTTCGTAAAAGTTCAACTTTTCTGTGCTCGTTCGTAAGGTTTTCTTTAGCAATATAACAAGAGGCAACAATAATACGAAAAACGAATTTACGACCAAACCATCGAATAGCGCGCTGCAAACATTCCGATGTGTATCTAGAAGGTGGGTGTTTTACTGTGTTTGTGGAAGGAAATTTCGTTTCAAACGAATACGAAAAACACTTCAATTCCGTAACTCAAAATCTGCAAATGGAAATCGAAGGTGTAGCGCTATCGTTGCGAGAATGAAGAAAAAAGAAGAATCGCGGCCTAAGCGAGAGTGCTTTATGGGAAGTTGAACAAACACTCGGATTTCGGCTGCCACTTTTATCTCTTTCGCTCTTTGAGTATAGGCGACTGCCTTGGCCAAAGGGAATGAATGAATGAATTGGTAGGAAAGGAAGGAACTGCCTCGGCTGCCACGTGATGGAACGTGGAGGGAATGCCGTTTGCTTCAGCGGCAGTAGAATTCGATGGAGGAGCCCACTTGAGGCCTGCTCATAATAGGATTAAGGAAATATTCCTACGAATAGAAAGTTGTGTGGACTGTTAATGGGAGGGATAGGTAAAAACGACACATAGTGGGAAATCTTGAGGAGAAAAAGAGCCGGAAAAGGGAAAAAAATATCCGCAGTTTGTCATTCCGCATAGGAAAACTCAAGGTGATGGGAGTTTAGATGCACAATAGAGTATTACCCTAACATTTCAGAGTGGAAATAACGGAGAGTTTCCAAATTGAAATTCGTGATAAAATTTTACCGTTTACCTCTCATATAATTTTACCATTCTACAGGTCTATCGATCTCTACTTTCGATGCAACGAAATGTATAAGGAGGATATCAATATCTTCATAGAGGAATTGTAGTTAGTATTCAGAGCTTAGTTACTCGAAGATTAAGGTTAGGTACCTACATTGGATAGTTATTGCAAGCCTAATCAACCAAAGGATTCAATGCGCTAATCAAATCGACAGAGATGACTGGCGCCACTTCTTACTGCAGCATATCACCAAAATTAAGTCCATTAAGGCCCTAGACCGAGGGTCTTCTTCTATGCACATCCTCCCTTTTTCTGTATTTGCATGACATAAACATACACTCGCCCAATTTTCTGAAAGAGACAAATAAAAGTAGTAGTAAAACTTTTTGTTGAAGTAGCATTTTCCATTCATCTTTCAGTTTTACAATTGGATCATTTTGTTAATTTAGTATTTCAGCTAATGAGAACCTCATTACGCTATTCCGTTCCAACGCTCCCCATGTATTTTTAATGGGGGTTTCGCCAAGGGAAGGTAAAATAATCTAAGGACATCTGAATCCATCTCATGTAATAGCTCAGAATGCAATTTTTCTCCTTTGCAGGTGTAACTGCAAAAGAATTGATTATGCTTATAATAGAAGATATTATTACTTTCGATCTTCAAATCTATCTGATATACGTATTTCCTGCTACATCTTTTTTTCCTTTTTTTATAATCGAAACCCATAAAATTGGATTCTGGAGAATTGGACATTCTAAAATGAAAAACATTCTCTGTTGGCTGACGTTGCCTTTTTTACAATAATTGATAGCAAGACAATGTTCTTCTTTCAATGTTATGTTAACAATTACACATACGTGTATTTAAAAGAAATGCTTTTTTCTGTAATATCGAATAAAGTAAAGGAAGAAAGGAACTGTGGTTAAAATTTTCTTAAAATCGACTCGAATTGAGGAAAATTTTCCACGCCGAAATTATTAAAATTCAAGGAAGAGGTATCGTTATTTATTTATTTAAAAGCAACCCATAAACAGCACAAGGCTTTTTAAATGGATAGAAAACAATTGTCCATGTAAAAAAACGTTTAAAGATTTTAAAAAAATAAACAAAAATCATAAAAATACCAATATTGAAAT
>KZ308346.1:1163175-1182544 GCA_000376725.2 Ladona fulva | reverse complement strand
TGCGTGAGATAACGTGTCTCAAACTTGCTAAAAATCGATGTCTAACTGTAGAAGGCTGCGGTAGGGGGTCAAACAAATGACTATATCTCAGCAAATATTTCATCGATGGATGTAAAACTTGGGAAATGTGCATAGAAGATATGAAGTTATGTTCACACAGAATTTCATTGAAATCGGTGATGGTCGAGCGGGGACCGTTGGTCCACTTGACATGGAATGGCCCGCACGCAATCTTCGAAAGAAAACGAAAAAGCGATACAGGGAAATAGTCAAATAATCCGCCAGTACGGATAAATATTTTTGGTCATTTTTCCGGCGAAGTATCAGAGAAGCTAATAGCTATCTAGGGTAGTTAGGGATATAGGTGTTTTACACCCCCTGCCACGCGCCATTGGCGGTTTGCAGGGCTTAAATTTAAATGTAATTGTAAATATACTGCAGAAAATTTACTTTTTAGGCATTCGATGCATAGTACTAGAATTTACATTTTCTTTGATATGTTGAACAGGAGAATTCTTACCATTACTACACATATCTTAATGGTTAAATGTATTTCCCTCTTTCTAATGAAATTCTAAAGTACCAGTTAGATTATACTTCTTATACTTATCGGTAATCAAGTAAAAAAATCGCGTTCTTCCGATCAAAATTCACATTTCCTACATTATGATTCTCTTCATATCTTATCTTACAATAAGTAAGAGTGAATTTTCTGTAACTCACTTCCAATAGCTCCTACGTTTAATCCCCGTGGTACCAAATTTTCCCCAGTTAATCTTAGTTCAGCACGACACGACAAATCAATCTGATGGAAGCACCCTTTGCGGTACTTGTACGAAAATTGTCGAAGAGCAATTCACGCATTTTCTCTTTTGAACGCGCCATGTAACACGCATCTTTGCAAAGATAGCACACGTAGCTTGATTTTATGCCGTACCGCAGCACATTCGGTTCCATATTTACAAACAACCTCATTTCACTAAATTTTGCGAGGGAAAGACACTTGTCCGGAAACCCGAAACTGGCTATAAAAGAGTTCCGGCGTCTCGAAAACAAAAACGGAGAAAAAATGAGTGCGGTGGAGCGCGTAAAAACGTGTTCTTTTCAGAGGGAAGAAAAAAATTGACGCGTAAAGCGATTACGATGTGTTGTCTCTCTTTCCTTTTCGTACACTCTCCTGAGAAGATTGTCCCAACTCTTCCACTTTACTAACTCGCAAAACCTTTCTCCGAAGCTGTCTCTCCCTTGAGGACTCTTCGTCACCTGGTCCCTTGCGCATAGAAGTTCCATCAGATATTCATCGCTAGGATCGCCCTTGCACGCCCAACACGGCTCCCCTTAACGACTCCCGGCAAGCCGCATTCCTCCATTCCCAAGTACCTTACAAGTTTTCCTATTTTTCCATCCCATTGCTGATTCCCATTCTTTAACTATGCTTTTCTTCTTTGTTAAGGGAATGCTGAAAATACCTGCCCATAAAGTGGGAGACATGGATTTGGGCCCTAGCCATGTCGCTGTTCGCATATGTTTGTACTTAGTTTTTAAGGAGCACAGCTCAATTTGAAAATTAACACTTTTTCCTTCCTTTCTTCGTTGTATCACCAAAATAATTTTGATGCACACAATAATCAAATTCATAAATAATAATTATACGAATGTAAAATATGTAATGAGGAGCAGTTCCCACTAAAATATGCATAAAATTAAAAGAGTTATGTGATGTTAAATAAATGTTATCAATAATTAGTTATTTATGTAAGTTACTTTATCCAAACAGTGTAGCATTTGTATTTTAAACTGTAATAGTGGACTTTGATTTAATTTTAATTGCTTTGTAATAGTGTGGGTAATGTTGTATTATTATTATTATTTTTTCTTTTTTGTTTTATAAGTGTTTATTATATTGTATTAATCGTAGGTATCAATTACTTGTATTTTCTTTTATATTTATGATGTACTGCCTTCGGGAGGTTTTGGGGGGTTTCCCTCCCGACTAGGGTGAATACCAGGCAGGATATTGTATTTCCTTTTCCCCCTGAAAAGATGACTACCACCTGGCTTTATATTACCTAACACAATTCCACCCTCTCTTAATATAGTTTTCAGGAAAACGTTCTCTTGGGTTAATTTCTCTTGGTTAAGACGATCAGTTCATCAAGTAATTTTGTAAATATCTTACGTTCTTGCTTCATTGAAAACCTTTATATAGAACAGAAGTAAATAGTTACATCAATATACAAGGTTTTTAGAGTAGTAAATTACATTTCATATCTCTTTCTTTACGAAAATTGATAAAGTGAGCCTAGAACTGACTATTACAGCTACCTGTATGGTCTTACCTGAAAGGAAAATCGGATTCAGACTGTCTTCTATAATAAAAATGTTTGGTTTCTTAAATACCAAAATGTGTCTATTCGTATAAACCGTATTCCACGGTTCATTACTGATTACAAAATTTAAAGATTCTGTGATTAAGTCTAGGATAAATTTTACTTATCACCTTTCAAGTCTTATTTTCTTCTGGGAAAGACGGACTCATTTAGCGATCCCTGTGAATTTAAGCCATTCCGTGTAAATATGAGTTATTGAATCTTTCATCTCATTTCATCATTTCTCGTTTACTTGAATGATTATTAAAATAGCCTATATTACTACAGAGAGTACTTTTCCTTCTTCTTTTTTCTATAATTATTTAGATGTAAAATTATCTCCATATAAATATCTAATTTGAATGACCGGATTCGTTAAGCTCACACTTCGTATGTTGTCTTTGTCTGTTGTGATGTCATTTAAAACTCAAATAATTATTGATTTCATAAGAAACATTTCCCTATCATTCTGAACGTTACACAAAAACCCATGTTTGCATTTAATTCTTATTCAGAATACGTTAGCATTTTGGTCAAAAGAATTAGTCGACACTGCTGCTGAGAAAAAGTGACATAAATATAACCACTTGGTTTTAACCACTAAAGTGATTCACTCAGTTTGTGGCCTCTTTCTTTGATCAACGACTTTTCAACGCAAATCTAAGGGCTTCAGGTAAAGTAGAGATAATAATCAAATTGGCAATGTATCCTAAGACGCGAGCGTTACTATGAAATATCAACTAAAATATTACTGAATTATAGGATCAGCATGCTATTATAGTATGAATTGAGAGCATACTTCTGGTTTATAAAAGTGACAAATAAAAGGAAGTTAAGTAGTAGAGGAGAGGTATTAAAAGCTCGCTGGCCATCAATCTATAACGCATAACCAATACAAATTCTCTGAAACCGTGGCGATATATCTTCTTCCAGTTGAGAGCTGAGGTTTGTGTAGAGTATTTCACAAGTCTTCACAACGACTGCTTATGTCGTTTTTCCCGAGTCCGGACCTCGAACGGAAACAAAGCAGCTGCTATTTATCTCTGGAATCCTACATGAAGAATACGAGGTAATTAGGTCACATATTGCAAAATCGCACAATCTTACCTATTTTGCTTCATTTGGTGAGAAATATTTGTAAATTTGTGCAGAGCTACGAACGGGGGGGATTCAATTGTAGATATACTTTCATCATTACCCATATTTAATTCAGTTTGAAAGTTTTCTTTGGAGCCCATTGGCAATGTTAGAACTGAAAAATTGTAATATTTTATGTTAATCAGATGTACGATATCTGTCTGTCTTTACCTATTTTATATAATAAAACAGCCTTACATCTATTTGCCAAGAAAGAATGACACATTTGATATAACTGGATAATGTAATATATATTCCTAAGAATACAATCAGTGTTTTCTATCCCTGCTTACTCAGCCACGCGCCATTGGCGGTTTGCAGGGCTTAAATTTAAATGTAATTGTAAATATGCTGCAGAAAATTTACTTTTTAGGCATTCGATGCATAGTACTAGAATTTACATTTTCTTTGATATGTTGNATCCCTGCTTACTCATTTTTTTATTTTAAATATTCCCCATTTTCTCCAGAATATCAAAAATGGCAATTCTTGAAGTGATTTTCTATCGATAATCTTCCAATTCTCCTCCTCATTTCCATCTGCTTTTTCACGTTTTGTCTTAACTTCAAATTCATTCAGCTGTTAAGGACCCTCACGAATTGAGGAAGAGAAAGAAATATAGTACAACGGAAAAATGTCAAAGAACAATGGACCGGTTTCGACCTTACGGCCATCAATAGATACATACACGCCGTAAGGCCGAAACCGGTCGACTATTGAAATCGTGAGGAAAATACGAAGTGCGTTTGTCCCATTTATTCATATGGCGTTCAAAGAAATCCGATCATCTCATATCGATTGTATTAAATACGGCTGTTAAGACAAAATACACTTTAAATTCCCTGCATGTGAGGAAAATCAAACAAGTTTTATTATTCTTAGAAATTTTTTACCACTAAAATTGATTTATATCGAGTTTTCCGTAATATCCAACACCATTAGTAACGACTATTACATATTTTTCCTACGATATTTCTGATTGAGCTTGCGACATACCCTGTTTGCAAAGCGAAGAACATGTACTGCCAGTTACTTTCATTTATTTTTAAATGAGGAACGTAAGAAAGACATATCAAAGGATTTCGCTCAAAAGTAACACTTGAATCCTTTCGCTTAGGCCTCACTTCTTTCGGCCACGTTCGATCGCACATCGCTCACAGTTCCATTTTACCGTCGTTCCCGATAGCACCAGCTTCCTGCATGCACCCCACATGACTTTCTCTTCCATTGCCATCTCAAGCTGCTCTCCTTTATAGATCTCCATCTTAACTCCCTTCAGCTCCGATCCTCCTTCGACCTCTCCCTTAATCGAATCTTTATGTTCCTGCCATTTCCCTTTCATTATCTCACTCCTTTTTGCGCCATCTTTTCCGTTGAAATTTCCCCTTATCTTCCCTTCGCTCGCTCTATGGACTGTTTCTTTCCATTCTCAAAGAAGAGGATTTTTTCGTAAGTAGGTAAACGGGCTCTTTTCGCTGGCGTTCCACAGTATCACCCTCAATTCCCAATTGTTGCCGTCAGTAAGAAATGAGATGCATCAAAGAGAGCTTAAAGTGTGGGAATCGATGCTCCTTGTACTCTGAGTGAGGTATTCATCTCCCTTTTTACGCCACGTCGAACCACGTCGTTCCGCCACTGGAGAATGGAAACAGCTGAGGTATAAACAGAAGAAGGTCGATCAATCTCGTGCCTCTTTGTGTTCTCTCTGCATTTTTAAGACGATTTCGCCTCTTTTATTTGCTTTATAACCCTTATTTGTCAAATACGTTACACATGTAATGTCATATTAAAAATGACGAATATCTTTTGGGAAGCCGATCTGATTTCAAAAATATTTTCCCACGTCAATTTGAAAAGAGATTTTCAAAATCGGTTATGCAAAATTGTATATATGAAATATATATTCCCTTTATTTGGTATAAACAAGCTCTCATCGGGTATTAGTTTAACACCTGTCTTTACAACACTTGGAGTTTATAAATGGTTGTTTATTAAATTTAGTTTATGAATGAGTAAATAATTTATGTATACCTAAATATGAATCATCCGCTCTCGGATTACAGATTCTTTCCCTTTATATTACCTAACACAATTCCACCCTCTCTTACTTTCCTATCACCAATCTTGAATATCTTAATAACTTGAATAAACTGAATATACATTCAGTGGAACATGGATGATCATGAATTGAACCAAGAAGAAGAGAAAGGTAGAAAGAAAAATGCAACGAAACAGAACGCAATAAAATGCAGTGCAATGGAGCGAAAAATAATGCAACGAAAAAATATCAGCAGAGACTTGGAGGTTGAGAAAGAAGCAGATGAAACAATTCTTTTTAGAAAAGTAGAGTAAGTAAACACATAACCATATTTTGAGGTTGCAAACACGTCTTTCATTAGTTTTCCGTATAATAGTGTAGTTTATATGCATGAAATACAACAGCATCACATAGGAGACCATTCCATCTAAAAGGAATTCAGATAGTAGAATATTAAAAATGATTTTTACTTCTTCATAAACAAGTAAGATAATGAGATTAAATGCAGTAGTTGAGACGAACTATTGCTGTTAAAGAGTAAATTTATACTTTAGTTTATAAAAAAGTAAATTACGTATATATAAATAATCGATACTTTTTATGTTAAACGAGTATTCCCTGATACAATTCTTCCCTCTTTCGCTTTCCTATCTTGAATCTCTTCCTTTGAAAGGACATACCCATTTTCGAGAAAAAGAGCGAATTAAAAACGATTCATTAATATTAGATGTTGAAGCTACTAAATTCTAAAAGGTATTATTACTTTCAATCTAGAGAAAGAATTTGTCGAGAAGAAAATGGAGTTATAGCATAACATAATGAACGACCAAATCATAATGTAATGGATAACCCATGTGCGTTCAATTTTCCTTATAATTAATCAGTGACGTTCTTGAATCCTGGTTTTCACATTGACATATTTTGATTTATATGTGACTTGAGTAATGGCTTCTATTTTACTTCATTTCAGGATTCAGTAATTGAAAGCGACTTCGATACATTTTCTTTTTGTTCTTCATCCACGCCTTTTAACGGTTTTTTTCCCATCGTGCCATTCCTTCTATCTCCAGAAATGCTCATCTTATTTCCATCCTCACAGGAGTTTCTTCTTATGCTACTGTTTCTCATTCTTCTTTATTTCCCTCTTTTGTCTGCTTCGCTCCAGACTTTCCCTTTTCGATTTTTCTTCTCTCCTAAACTAACTCCCCCTTCTAGTCTTTGTATATTTCATGCACTAGTTTCTACTTTCTTCCCTTTCTTCCACTATCACTTCTTGAAACCGCTGCCCATTTCTACACATCAGCAACTTCTATACATCTTCTGTTTTCACTACGACAGATTATTACATTTTCTAATTGATCTTTTTCCGTTACTTTTCCATCTTCCCCAATTTCTGAAAATGCTATATTCATAAAATACATAACGTTTTCTTCAATTTATTCCTGCCTTCTTTTAAATTATAGCACTGAAATTTATTAATGCAATTTGAATACATTTTTGCAACATCACATGCACTCTATTTTACTCTACTTTCAAGATATAAGTACGGAACAGTATAATGAGATAGCCGGGCTAAAATCTATGAATAAAATGTCGCTTTTAATATAGTTGGTAATATTCCGTAAGAGTTGAAATATAATATAAGAAACCTTGAATCAAGGTTCAAAAATAATGAACACACGTTATTAGATTCTGTGCATTTAATCTGCAACAATTTGCGTAGCAAAATACTGATGTTTAAATAAAGTAGCAAAAGTTGACTGTTAGGAAAAAATTGTGTAGCATTTAATTTACATTAAATCGTGTATTTCTAATGGGATAAATTGTGCTTTTGTAACGACAAAGCAATCTTAAGAGTTGTTATAAGAAGCAGGAAGCCCAACACACACTACAAAATAGGGAAAGAATTTTCCTTAGAAATTAATAGCGGTACTTAAATAAGTCATTACATAGATTGAGTAGATTATAATACATTATGAAGATCGATGAAGGGAAGTCGAGTTCAATGAGCCGCAATCTTCTGTGTAATAGCATAATCTTGAGCCCAATGCCACTCCTAAATTACACAGCATGAGATGCCCTGCTTCTTTCCTCTCCAGTTGTTCTTTGTTAGCATAAATTATGCACATAGTTACACGGTTAAGGGTAGAGTAATCCTGATTCTAAAGAATCCTAAACTCCAAATGATTTCTTTTCTCATCACCACTGAAAGTAGAAACTATAAACGTGGAAGCTCGTCTCGTCTCTCATCACGAATAAATCGATTCCTGAACAAAATTTCGAATAATAAAAAATTCGAGTTGCGAACACGCAGGTGGCAACAAACGGTAGCGACAAGGTTTCGACTTCGGAGGTAATTGCTGACCTAATTTGTAGAAAAAGAAAACTTAAATCAACATAGAAATGTATTAAGCGGTACGGAACACATATTTTACGACGCCCTGTGTCATCAGTTGAAGAATGAAAAAAATAGTAAGGCATTTGCAGATGGGGTTGTGTGTTAGCCAGAGGGAGGGGTGTCAATGTGATAGTTTGTGGAATATGGAATGATACGTTTGCACACATTAGAATAGTAAGAGGTAAAAGAAATAACACATTGAAATAAGGAACAGATTAATCTGTTTTACACTTGCGCAAGCAGTATCGGTTTATGAACATTTGGGTTGACGACAGACTTCCAAGAAGGAACGTAATTTGTGAACCACGGTTCTTCTGTGAAACTCACTACATTTTGAATTCGATCAATTGATTCCGCGTAACGTAAGTGTATAGGAACAGTAAGATAGGTTAAAAATCAGTAATTATAAAATTTTAACTTTCCTTTCAAAAAGTCCACTTGGACGAAAAGAATATATTTATGCTTGCTAAATAGAAATCAATAAAAGGAAGTCAACTTTCTCTGTTCCTAAAATATATGGCACGAATTTATATTATTTAAATATCCATTCATCCACAAATTTATTTATTCTTTTCGTTTCCGTTTTATCTCTCACAGCCGTTTCTCCATCGAAACATATCCCTCCTCATATACATCTACATATATCCCAAGAAGCCGCCTTCCGGCGTGTAGCAGGGAGTGCAAATACCAAGCGTTCTTGTTATCTCTTAAGCTTATTGTTGTCGCGTATTGTTTGCGGAAATAATGAGCCCCTAAAAGAACTTGTCATCACCTTGTCATTGCTCATTGTCGGATCGCCGAGGTTCGTAGTAAGGGAGTCGCATAATACCTATCAGATCTTCTATAACCAATTGCAGCCTATCTTCTATTCTCCTTTCTTTCGTTCATGCTTTTGAGAGCATTTGCATTGCGCTTGCTTGTCTATCGCAGCACTTTTTATCAAAACGTATCGCCTTGCGTTGCACTTTCTCTATTTCGCGTGCACAAGTTTCATCCGCCGGATCCCATCTTCATACCGCATATTCCATTCATATATAAATATATATTTACTAATTAATGTTATTTATTTATTTCCAGCCTCCAATTTGCTTGAGACTCCCATTCTTCACTTGCGCTTAACTTTTCCGAAAGCAATTCTGCCCATCTCTCTCTCCATCCTACCTGCATACACATTCCAAAAGTTTCACCATGTGGTAACACAGTCGCTTTCGTAATCGCATACTTATCTCGCATATCTCCTCTTTCCCCGCCTCAAGTCTTTCCTCATCACAAACTCTCATTAAAAGGTGTCCCTCGTCTCACATTCTCTTCACATCAGCCTCTACTTCCTTTTGGAAATGCCATTCTTCACTTATCTTTTACCCTTTCAACTAACAAGTGTTTACTTCATTATATTGTGGTATTTCCTGTTTCCCAACTTTGGACTAAACAATGGCTGGAAATATAAAAAGTGTGAGTCAAAGAAAGATTATCTCCATTTTTTTCGTTTCTTATCCGACATATTTTGATATTTTATTTCGACTCAATAGAAATACTCTTCAAAAATTTTCCTCTTCGCTTAGTTTTTCATTTTTACTATCTAATTTCCTTCCTTTCAGTCTTTTAGATTCGTATGCATATAATTTTACTGTTCTCCTACATCCATCAAGTTTAATTCACGTAATCATAGCATGTTTCCAGAATGACGAAACTTAAAAACTGAAAGGTGTTTCTTTTGTGGCTATTAATTTTTTATTATAGAAAAGGTTACGGTGAAAAATTATTTTACGAAGAGGTGTCATTGCTTCCTAATTGTTACACAATTGCCTTTCGAATAGTAAATACTCAATTAATAAACTGAGTGAATTCGAACCGTAAAAAATAACATCTTAATGTTAGTTATTCATCTGAATTCGTCACTCTTATTTGCATCATACATTTTAAAGAAATCGAAACACTCAGGAGAAAATAACTAAACTGAAACTAAATTGCATAAAAGAGGCCGCTAAACGTATTCTGAAAGGATTTAGAAACTTTAACATCTGCAGTTTAACCAATGAATAGCAAACGTAATTCATTTCTTCGTCAGTATTTAGAGCTTAATACTGCCTTTTCGATAAAACTTTCACCAATCTCACAACATACAAAATTGGATTAAGCTGATTCTTTGGAAATTTTTATACGATTGTAAGGTGTATTATTTTATTAAATATCATCATTTTAATTTTAATTTATCTTAATTTACCGAGCGTGAGACGAATTTTCTATAACTGTAATATGAAGCGAAAAAATATTGCATTCAGTTTGACATTGAAAGGATACATTGAGACGATACACATTTCATGAAAAAAATAAACAAAGATATTATCTAATGCTAAAATTTAAATAATAATCCTAACTGCAGCATTCTTGATTGTTATGCTCAAACACGTTCGAGATAAAGAAAAATAATATGTTTTACTTCTCGCATATACAAGCTAGATCTCAATATCTCTGAACAACTAAACGAATTATTCCTCTTCTTATAATTTTTAGGAGTAATACATACTGAGTGATAAGTGAGTTACGAAGGGTCAATAAGAACTAATACTTGAGTTAACAGCTAACACCTTTCGAGACGGTGGATCCTATTTTGATTAGAGTAGCTGATCGCGGCGGAGGATAAGCTGATTATATCTGATAAATTCATAAGCTTGTTAATCTTAATAGTCTTTAACATCTTTAACTACTCAACAAAAATCTGCTGCAGAAATTAAGAAGTGTTCTTTCTTTTAAGATGTGTGTTGAGTTCCATGAAGTCACAACTGAACATAATAAGCGTTGTCAAAAGAGCACAGTTGTAACAGAAAGGGTTTAATACACAAATGTGAATTTTCTTCAAAACGATATCTTCTGGATTATTAAATCTTGGCTGCTCATTTTTGCCCCGATATACATGAATATTGCTCTCAATACTCTCAATTACCTCAATCTACAACACGCCTAACATTCTTTCCATTTTAATTACCTCATTCTTTTACACCTCTCTCTTCAACCACTCCAACCACTCCTCACTTCTTATCCATATTCTATCACTCCCATTCCACAATCTTTTGCGTCTCTTTCAATCGTTCCACAGGCTCACCCCCTTTTTAGCGTCATCTGTCTGCTTCTGAGGAGAAAAGAAGGCGTGAAAGTAAAAAAGGCAAACTTTTTTCCCTTCTTTCTTTCGCCATTCAGTTCCCGCACAGTGTCCCTTTCTATTCCCGCCTCCCTCGACGCCCATTCACGTTTTCTAGACGTACATTTTCTCGTCGTTTCTTCATCGCATTGCATACATTTCTATTCGCGCCAGCGCGCTGTGGAAAAAAAACGAAAACGAGCTTATCGCTACCGTTACACATGTTTTCTATCCTCTCTATGCTCTAGACAGAGAATTTCAGAAAGACGGAAATATGGAGGCTTAAAGGAAACACATAGCCGTCCCGAAGACTTAAAATTTTCATTACTTGTTTGTTCGCGGCTGAATTTTTGGTGGGCGATTTTTTATATTTCCCCCTTTGGCGTCTTCGACGGATTTTTAATAGGTATGAAGAGTCGGTGGAGGATCTTCCGATAGATGAGAGCATCAATAATGTAACAATCTATCCCCGAGGAGAAGTGGATGGGAAAGAGGATTTGCAGGATGGGAAAAGATCGCGGAGATGAAGAGTTTTACACCAACTCCCCCTCCGAGGATCAGATTTTAAATCTGCCAGAATAATAAGCGCCGGAATCTCTGACCGTTATTTGTTTTCAAGCGGATCGTGGATGTAATGAAGTCATTATGCTGTTCTCTCCGAAGAGGAACGCAAAGGATAACTTTGAGTAACTTTAGTGTACGTGTGCCTTTAAATACGGGATTCCCTAGTAATGTGCAAGTTGTAGCGATGAAGGAGTTTCACCTATGTTATCCCAGTATTGCCTGGACATTAACGTCTATGAATGTCGATGCCTTTCCTGGAACAGATCTGTTTAACACATATTCGCAGGGATTTCGGAGTCTCATCGCCTTCGTATTGCGTTTCCCGATTAGATTTCGGCTCAACACATAGGCGATAATTAAAAACGTGTTAACTTTATGACATAAGAAATTGTCATTTTTTTCTAAGTTAGCGGCAGACGACACTTTGGCATTGTGTACATTTAATTTGATGCTTTTCCTGAAAGGAATTCTACTTTAAACTATAGAAATAGTTAAAAGATGAGAAAACGTAAGTAATACGGTCATTTGTTCCATGCCAGGCCTCTTCCTTTTCTCCGTGGGAATTACTTTGAGGTGAACCAATGGACTTACTTAAACAGTCCACTAAGGAATAGGTGACTGCGATACGCTATGACGAGAAAAGGGATCTTTAATATAGAGATAATTTAATCTTTAGTATAGTCAATACAAAAAAATAAAAGTGACCTTGCTTTCGACTCTAGGTGACTCAAATGCTCTTCAATTGAAAATCATAGGGAAATTTGTAATACGTCATTCGAGTCTTTCGTGAATGTTTACTGGCGGCCCATGTGGATTTTGAAAGCTTCTTAGCTGTTTATATATGTTTTAGGCACCTGGGGATGTTAACATTCCAATTTAGGCAAATCTATCAGGTAAAAGAGCACCGTTTGAGTGATAGGCTTCTGAAACAACATGAATGCTTACTTAGGTCCCCTAAGTAAATAAGTGGCCCTCTCTGGATTTATCGAGGTTTCATTACGAAACGCCAGAAGTTGGGGCCCTAAAGTATCACTGTGTATCTGTGGTAAGATGATAACCCTTCCTATTCAATTTTATACTCACAATATATTACTTTGTTAATACCGATTGGGAAACAGTTTTGGGAGATAAGTGGTAGCTAACCACTCCTTAGTTTGCAGAATGCAAGCAACTTTTACTCTTAATTGTATAAAAATAGTTGAATGGATTTATTTATAATATGTAACTTAATAGTTTAAAATGATGAGAGAGAAAGGATTTCGTTTAAATTCATTTTCCAATCAACAGATAGTGATAGAATATTTTTCAATCAGAAGTTCTATAGTTCCAAATGAAAGCAGAGTTAAAAAATACTAATCTTGTACAGTCATGAGCGAAAATATCTCAAAAATTGCAGCGTAACACAAGATTCGGGATACTCTTAAAAAATCCTTCAGTGGAACATGTTGCAGCACTGTAATGAGTCCATATCAAGGATAACGATGGTTCTTTTCGCTGCGAATGGGTGGGGGGGGTTTCGGTTTAAAGAAATGGTCGGAGCATCGATAGCTGACACCCATTTAGAAGGACGGACGGATTTAGATTTATAGACAGTGCAGATTGAATGAATTCGCAATTTATAATCGTCAATCGAGTCGAATACGTCTTTTTACCGCAAAATCAACGTTATGGACCTCCGACTCGCTGATTTTCTAACGGAAGGAGAACAGGTGCATAGAGCAGTCATATTTCCTTACCTACTGTCACCAACATTATCACAAATATGCCCAATATGTAATCTCAGAAAACTGTTCCAAAAAGTGATGGCGAACCTTATCTCGGATATTTCACATGGATCTTTAGTAATAATATTTCTATTAACACTAACCTTTGCAATGTTGCGTAAGTGGGTTCAGGTATTGAAGGTAATGAAACAGGAAGTTAACGACTTCCTAAATGTTATTAGTGATTATTTTATTATTCGGCGCTTATAACGTTTTCGGTAATATGTGTAAATTGTTTTAGGGTGTTTTTCGTTATTGTTGCCTTAACTTTCATCGATACAAAATTTGAAAGTAATTTATTAGTAAATTAAACGAAAGCGAACACCGAAGGGACCTGCGATCAATATTAAAAGTGATAAATTCATTCTTTCAGAAATGAGTTCGGATGCAGGTGATCCAAGTTCCTCCTCATGCACTGCTTATTACTCTTTAACAACTTTCCTTAAAGAAAAACCAATCAACTCTAGCGTTAAATGTTAAGCTAAAGGAGCATGATATGTTCTGAGGTAAATTCCTGGGAATGTGAGCGGAAAGAAGTTTTAAATGAATATATGTTGTTTAAATCACCAAACCGAATTGTATGTGTGCGTTAAGTTCTTATCGAGGCTATAACTAAAAATCATAAATGTTAAGGAATGAAGAAAGGTCTTTCTAGTTTTCCTTGTAACTTCGTTCAACAAATTTCGGCCGAAGATGATAGAATTTAATCATAAATGCCCTTTCCTTGCCTGCAATTTACCTCTTTGATGCACTTTACTTCATATTTACTCAATTACTTCCTTATTAAGTGATAGAACTTAGCTATAAGTGTTTATTCTTCTTATCTACTTCAATAATACAGTAATTTGTAACTCTCGATTTACTATTCTACATTCCGAGGCATTCCTTATGACGTAATAAAAAATAGTCCTCGAAAGAGAAATTACTAGGGTGGCGGTTAAGTTATTGCCTATTTGTGCAATCTCCTAATATACATATAATATATAAGCTTCTCAATCCTATCCGAATTAAAGGTGAGAGCAGCGGTTAATCTCTACTTGCTATATTTCTGGAAGAGCCAATACCAACCGTACGGGTGGTTGGAGTAACTGAAGTTAAATGTCCCGAGATTTGAAACAACTAAAGTTGCCTTTTCTTGAATTAAACACGTGAATACACTCACAAAGTTATTCAGGGATCAGGAAAAATAACATAACATCGCAACATCGGGCTGTATTGGGCACAATGCTAAGCAATAAAATGTAGCTCTTTATAAGTATGTTGAAGAATTAATGAACATGTGGGCAGACACCTTAAGCGGGGACAATATTCAAGAAAGGCAACTTTAGTTGTTTCAAATCTCGGGACTCGGAAATCATAGTTGAAAATTAAAAATTGTAAATTTTGATGCGAAATACCCCGAGTTTCCTACAAAAAGAAAGAAAACGATTCTATAATGGGCGAGAATTGAGATTTACAGAAAGAATCCAAGCAGATAATGCGAAAACAAAGGATAATTCATTGGTGAAATTTTAAATCCGAAAGATTTGGTAGATAGTGAAGAAGAGGAAATGGTAGATGAAGTGAAAGAAGAGACAAGAGGGGAATTAACATTGGCGGAAATGAGTAGAGCAGCAAGAGATACGGGGAAGGGCAAATCTGCAGGAATGGATGAAGCAACTATAGATATGATAAGAGCAGGTGGACAACTAGAGATCTCCTGGCCACGCAGATTGTTTAAGGTAGTATGGAGAGAGTGCAAGGGGCTAGAGTATTGGGGTGTGTTTGTGCCATTTTACCAGAAAGGATACAGGAAGCAGTGTGCTAATTACAGGGATATAACACGTATGTTACTGACAACAAATGTATTTGAGGGAGTGGCAGAAGAATAGCTGAGAAACCAGCTGGAGAACTACATTAATTAATCCCCTGAAGAGGGAGATCACCTACCGACCTCATATTTACAATTACACAAAAAATAGAATGCGAACAGAATATTTGACAGCAGTCTTTATTAATATAGAATATGCGATATCGTACGATAACATACCGAGAAATATAGTTTAAAATTAACTACGAAAAAAGAAACAATCTACATGATTAAAACGATGTAATCAATACATAAAATGCCAAAGCTGTATGAAACCCAGAATGGGAAGATCTCACTGATTTCCTGTTCAATCAGGGTAGACAGAGTACAGCGTTTTCTGTCCAATTTTTTTTATTTGTGATAGATGAGATTATCAGAGATGTTATGGAAAAAGTAGGTGAGGAAATTAATGTTGCCGTATTTGCGGATGATCTAGTGATTTGGGGGCAGGACGATTAAGAACTACAGTCACAAATTAACACCTGGAATGAAGTGATTAAGAAATATGGAATCGGTGGTGGAAAGAGATCACGGGAGGGGAAAGGGAAGAATTAAAATTGAATGGTCAACAGCTGGATGTAGTGAGAAATTTAAAATATTTGGGTTATCAGAGGAAGGAAAGATCAGCGGGGTGATTGGGCTAACAATTATTAGATTAAGAGAGGGAAATGGATTCTATATTAGAATACGAAGTATGCTCTTATGCGTATGCTACTATGCGTATGTATGGGGAAGGAAGCGAAAATTGGCCATTCTCACATATACTTGTGGTAACTGTACCATGACAGGCTGAGTAGAATCCAAGCAATGGAAATTCATAAGGAGTATTCTAAGCAAAACAAACAAGACAAATGAAATAGTGATATAAATACTATGCGTAAGAAGACTTAAAGAATAAATAGAGAGAAAAAGATTAAGATAGTCACTTGAAGCGGATGGAAGAAAGGAAAGTCCCGAGAATTTGAAGAGGAGAAAGAAAAAAGACCGAGAGGAAGACAAAGAGAAAGGTGGAAGGATATGATTAGGAAAAGGCATTAGTAGAAGAGCGGAAGAAGAGGAAACAGTTTGGGATGAGATGTGGTGGGAGGATAGAACAAGATGACCGCCACTGGTCCACTTACACCCTTCCCTGACAGAGTCGGGTAAAAAGGCGAAAGGAGAATGATGTACTCTGAGTTTCCTCAGAGTCCGTTTCTTACAACGAGGGTATCCTTTCGAGAGGACTGACATGCAATCTTTCCTCTTACGTAGTCCTTCCAAAAGGGCTAACATGGATGTTTAGTTAATAGTAATAGTATTAGTAGTGGTAGTTTGTTGACATCTAAAATTCGAATTTACATTCAGATTACACTCTGAAAGTGAGTAGATGTCTCGTTAGAATACAAAATGATTACAACACTACACATAGTGAAAACATATCTCCAACCAGTCCGCACAATCATTATACATATATATTCCAATACTGTCTCACATTATACATTCTGCATTACAGGTACACATGCTTCCCTTGATATAAAAACCTCTGAATTCAAAAACACAACATTCCTTTTACCCAACTGTACAACCCTGTAGAACTGTAATTACACAGGGCACCACCCTATTGACTATATAATGACCATACGTCGACCACACAATTGACAGATAAGTGAGGCTAATCTAAAATTCATCAATCGAATAGTAGGATCTTTCAGGTAACATTTTCTTCAGTTCTTTGAGAAAAACTATGGAAATTCTCAAGAAACATTTCCCTGGGTTTAACCGGAAAATTGTGAAACTTTTTAATTCTCATTTAGCACATGAAGCAACGTTCAAATAATTTTAAACTTTGTGTTGAATAATTTAATATATATATTTATTCCTAGTATTATGATGATGCTTTGGCATGTGTTTGGTTAAGCTTATAATGTTCTTGTTCACATATATCATCATTTCACATGTATATAACGATGTAAGGGTTATAATGTTGTACTTTTTATAAGGAGGTTTGCAAGTTGCTATTTCTTTTTCGGAGTTCGTCATCATACGTATGAATCTATTTTGAATTTAAAAATTTTTTTAGACATCCCGGGGCTGTTCCCCACAATATGATGCTCTATTTTAAAACTGAGTAGAAGTATCCATAATAAACTGTAAATCTGGTTACAATGCTGTTAATGTTTGCAAGGTATGGTATGTGGAAGCATGCTCTACTTAGGGTTACAGAAATGTAATTAATCTGTTCTATCCATTCAAGGTTATTGTCAATGTATACACCTCATAATTTTATCTAATTGACTGGGTTAAGTTTGGAATTATTTGCTGTTATAGGAAATTCCTCCCTTAAGAGGATGATCGTCAGAAGGTACAAAGGAAAAAATGAGCTCATCAGCCTCAAGAGCTTTAAGAACACTTTCATGAATGATTTGATCGAAAGCATGGCAGTAGAACCTTTACTGAGAACAAAACGCACATTTTGCAGATAAACAATGCGAGTATTTGCTAAGTTAATGATCTAAGTAATCCGTTCTCACTAATACATGAATCATACCTAACTATCCTCCCAAGAATTCCACTTTTTACAGGTGGCTATATCATAACATAATGATGTTTCTTATCAAATGTTTAATATATGCAATACTAATAAGGCGAGGATAGGAATCATATAGTCTGAAATATTTTTATCTATAATTTTTGGGATATTATTTATATTTCGTCTGAGGTTTTTTACAACTTTTAAAAGATCAAGTTGAATTAATGCATTTCAGTACCTATTCCGCATGATTAGATTTAGGGTATCGATTGACTGATAATTGGTTCTTTTCTGAAAGAAAATAATTTTTTAATAAAAATAAATTTTTATTTAAATATGTTGATGATTGTGGGAAATTACTTTCCCACAATCATCAACATCATTAAATCGACGTGAAGTTTCTCAACTCTTTTTATGAAAATTAGCATACCCCCAGAAAGCACACCTGATCTGGTGCTTCAATTCTCCAGTAGGTAATGATTCTAGATGAAATTTTACTCTAATTTTGTAGCGTACTCTAAAAATATTAGCTATAAAACTTTCCCATGCTTCTTTGGATATGATTTTTGAAAGCTTTCTCTAATGTAGACTATAATCAGCGTTTACAGTCAAATGCGTTGTCTTCCGCTTTGTCTTCATTTTGAATAATAAGTTAAACAGATTTCCACCTGTCCCGCAGATATACTACAGATGTAGGAGCGTTTTGTGCATTCTTCAGCATGGTATTCTTATGACGACTTAAATTACGACCTACGAGGAATAATTACATTATATGTCATTTATAACTTAAAGTATTACTCTTTTATTAGGCTCTTAATAAGAAATATTTTATTTAATATAGTTTTTGCAACAAAGTGATATTTTAATTCTAAATACAAGTCGTACTACGGCAAGGCATGAAAATAATGTTCTTGTTTCATAATTTATGTACGCAAGAAGGCCCATCCGTTTTCTCCGTATTTTCGAAATTTCGAGGTTAACCCTACATATACGCGGATAATCGAAACAACTGTAGTTTTAATCTGCAAAAAAGGCTCGATGTATCTTTTTGGGAATATTACATTATGTGACCATAAATAAATAATTTTATTCATCGTTGGAGTGACATTAAAGTCTCTTCCATCTTCTCATTTTAATGCTTAAGATAATCCATGCAAACCATTGAGGTTACTTTAAATAGCCTGAGAAAAATGAAGAAATTGTCTATATCAAAAGCCTAAGAAAATACTTTGGATAAGTATCAGAAAAGGAACACACGCTAAGAGGATAGTATGAAAAATCTGCATAGACCTACATCAAATTCCATATCCAAAATATCCAATTCTACTATTGATATTTGTTAATCTGCAATCTAAATTTATAATATAACTGTTAAAGGTCTGTTTGTTTGGATTTGCAGTTTGTTTGTTCTGTTTTTAACTATTTCTAGGATGTCTGTCAGATTGCTGAGATGTTTCGATCTGTTAATTTTAAAATTTAAGTTCATTTTAGTCAACTGTTTTTAGTAATCGATGTAATATTATTACCCCGTGATGTCTCCAGGGGTTAGGTGGAAGAAAGGCCATTTTGGCATAACCTCGCCGTAAGAGCAAATCATATATAT
>KZ308346.1:1119227-1162468 GCA_000376725.2 Ladona fulva | reverse complement strand
TTCATAAAATATTTGGGAAATAAACAACCCATCCCTTTGATGACTAAGGAAATTGTTGAATGTTGATTTCATGAATTATCGCATATAAGTACACGGGGATAACCAGTTCTTATATTTTTCTATAAGAAATCTTCGTAAAGTAGGCTTTCATGTCTTGGAAAGAGTAGAATAAATATTATAAATAATGGTAAGAAATATATAGAGTTATTATGATCTTACGAATGACTGTTTCTGGCTTAGGAGGACCATATGTATGTATACAATATTAAATATATTTTTAAACTAAATTAAGTTCCGTCATGCTTGACGGGGGCGTTTACTAGTAATAATAATAAAAGGTGTTGTTTATTGTGCTGCAAGGCTTGAGTGGATACGCTACAGTTATGTGGAAAACAAAACAGTGGGAAGTTTTGTTCTACGGAAAAGGCATGCACAATTAAAATATTACTGTTCTCACTAAGAAGAGGTTCAGCCACACTCCTGTAAACACTTTCCCATTAATTCTCACATACGGCAACGCGCATCCGGAGAAAAATCACTCGTAAATACTTTCAAGATAGAGACTGCGATAGGGCGCTCCATTTCTGACACCCACAGCCTTTATTTAGTCACCATATCCGATCTCATTCCCATTCCGGTCACCTTAGTAAGTGACCTCGCCTGAAGGCCCCTTCTCCTCAGAGGACAGCATCCCGATGGATCTTTTCGCCTTCGGGATGTGAGGGCGACGAATAGGACGCAGTGAGAGTCGTATCGGTTGGGCGGGGTTAAGGGGAAAAGGGGGAGGGGTGCGGGGGCGCAGGAAACACGGGCCCCATGGTCCGCATGCGCCGTCGCCCCTCCTCCTGCCGCCCCTCAGACCTTTCCTCATCTCGTTACGTGTTCTTCCTCGCGGAGCGCGCGCTCGTTTGGACCTCGACTACGTATTCTCCTCAGAGAATCTTCGAAGTTCGGAAGAAAGGGCGGAAAAAGGGAAAGGAGGAAAAACTCGCCACGTGAAGGCAGTCTAAGGGAAGCCGCCGAAGGGAGTGCACAGCGGAAGAACGAAGGCGCGACACGCATCTTGGTCTCTACTTTTTTTTAATTCGCCCAAGTAAGGGAAGAGCGCCAAACACGATTCCAGAAGCTTCTGCAATTCCCGTATTTGTTCCGTCGGCGAATATTCTCTTCCACACGAGAGTTTTCTTTCTTTCGGACCGCGAATACCGAGCTTGCAGAAGTTTATCGTCTGCTTCTCTCCCACTCCTTAAGTGCACTTCTAAATCAACGATTCGTAAAAATCATCTTATAACGAGTGAGAGAGAGGGACTCACGCGAAGAAAAACTACGACCGAGAGAAAAAGTCACGAAGTAAGTGGAACCCTTGGTTCGCGTCTTCTCCAAGAGAAAAGCACGTCGGCTGAGATATTTCCGTAGGTGACATCTGCAAGGGTTGATTTGTATCCGGTAGAGAAGTTTTCCTCGAGAGAAGATTGAGACGAATTGTCAGCACATCATCGATATTCCTCCCAAACTCCGACTTTAAAGGATTCGATCCATTTCACTCGAGGTATAGTGCTCCAATTCCTGTGGCCTTCAAATAAAGCGTGACCTTGTCGATAGTCAGATTTCTGACGAATAATCGAGAGAAAATCGGTCCAAATCGAACCCGGAAGTCAAGAAGCGAAGCTCCGCGAGCGAAGAGGGTAGAAAGAGCGTTTGTTCGGGCGAGGAAGACGCGGAGAAGGACCGGCAGAAGCGACGAGAAGGAAAGGAAGGCAATTCATCGCTAGGTATTTAGCCGAGGGGCGAAAAATAAAAAGAATACACCGCGCGGTCTAAATTAAAACTTGAAGAGTAATCACAAGTTGATCAGAATAGATACTGCGGAAGTAAGCCCCATCTGGTGAGAAAAAAAAATTGGGTTGGTTCCTTTGAAAAGTTGAAAGGGAACAGATATCGGGGGTGCAGAGCTTGAAAAGTCGCGCGAATAAGGGAGAAGAGAGAGAGAAGAGGAGAAAGAAGGAGGAAGAAAGACGAGAAACATCCTCTGCATTACGAAACCTTCCGGAGAGTCCACGGAAGCGATGGCAACAACGGCATGCAGCTCTGCACCAGCGAAGCGGATGGCAGCGGGTTTGGCCTTGGCGCTCTGCTTCCTGCTATCTTTCGGTGAGTGACTTTTCCCTTCTATTTTTTCCATCATGAACTCTGAAAGAGACCTCATATAGCGACGCAGAAATAACCGCCCGACGCGACAGAGTTTTATTTACCTTTTTCCTCCCACGCCTTCTGGAGATGTACGCGCTCGTTCCGGCAGTGGGCCCTCCACCAATTCGCGCAATCTAAATTAATCGGAAAGGGACTCTTCGTGGTTACTAATCTACGATATTTCCCTGTCTCTGCAGTGAAAAAATTCGTCCATCTCGAAAGGTTCCTCGTTGACCTGTTTTAATTACTTGGTTTCGGGAATATTGATTGGGAGAGAGGATGTGCTAAGTTTCCCAAACGACATGAGGAAAGAGTTGGCTTTAGGAGAGACTTGTAAAGGAGTCTGGGTGGAATCTGAAAGGTGTTTCCGACTCGGAATTTGAGATTAACGGGTCGATCATGATAACACTCCCTCGGTCTCAGATGAAATTGAGAAATTAATTAGATGCTTAATCACTTGGGAAACTAGTTTAAATGAATCAGCAAAGTTTCTTTTTGTAGAGCTAAAGTCATTTTAAATTTAGCCGTCTTCAGTAACGATTCAGAAATTGAAATTTGATTCTTCAATTAAAAAATCACTTATCGAACAGAAAGCTGAAGATTTTTAAACAAGTTTAACAGAAATACCGAAAAGAAGATTTTAACTCCGCAGTAGGAGGCATAAGGAAGAATTTACATGCCCCAGAGAAATAACAAAATCTATTTGGATTCAGAAAAAAACAGTGCAGTGGACTTGTATAACTCAAACTATTTTTCACGGAATTCAAGCATCACAGCTCATTCAATATACATTTTTCGATATTCAGTAAATCCGTTTAACCCAATGGAAAATAAGTTAATTTGAATATGTGTTCTTTGAAAAGAAAAATTGGGTAGCTCGTGACATTCTTCATAATATTTTAAATAATTTATCTTATGTGAACTGAGAAAGAGAGTTAACCGGAAATTTGGAACAAATTCAGTGAATAGGGCAATGATAAGCTTTTTCGTGATAATTGTACCGCAAAAATGCACTAGGTTTAGTGTTCACTTTATCAGTACTTGTGGATTTTCAGTTCTAATTCAAATATTTCTATTGTTTCAATCAGCCTGAAATTTTTCAAAATCCAGTTTTCAGAAACGTACAATTGCCATTAAATGTAGCTATAATGTATAGTACGAAAATTAAGTTGATTTAACCGAAATGTTGTTGAGGAAAAGGTCTTCAGAAAATTCGAGGCTGTGTTTAGACGGCCCCTATTAACCTGTAGGCAAAAGTTCCAATGCCCGTAAAATCCAAATGGCCTGAGAAAAGGCAAGAAAAAATGTTGAAGAGAAGAATATTATACGAGCAATCAATACCGTTATTTCATGAGTTCACTTGAAAGTCAACGTTTTTAGACACTAAAATACTAGAGGTGTTAAGTACAGAAAAGTTTTCTTCCACTTTTGCAAACTATCAGCCGAATTATAACAATTTCAAGCTTTCTCTAACTATTTAGTAAGGCCTGATATTTTCGAAGATAGATTTCCTAGATAAGCAATAAAAATTTGATGCTAAATTTAAATAGGTACAGGTAATGTCATTATTTTGATTGATAATGCTTGAACAAATATAACTTTTAAAGATTTAACTGAAAATTTAATTTTCACCTTTTTGGAGAAATATGAACAGAAGATAGACTTTACAGAGCTTTAATTGCTTGAAACTTTTGAATATTATGTATCCCAATTTATAGAATTAGTCCATGCTCTAGTTTAGGATTAAATCTAATTCTAACCGTCGACGTTCCATAGTCGGAAAAAGGAATTAATTAGACGATTTTATTTGGTAATGTGAATGCACACGGTCTTTTCCCTTTGACGAATATCATTTTCAGATATCATTTCCGGGTGTATTTCCACGGTAATTAACAACTTACAGCCATTTTCCGACATATCCCTTAATCGAATAATTAGCTGCATCATAACGTTGCACAGCCGCATCGTTAGTGCGTTTTTCTGATGGAAAACCGACCGGCGCCCATATAATCGTTAATACCCTACTAACTGGATTTGATACCGAACAAAAAAGCGAAATAGGGTGACTAATGAAAGGCAAAACGAGAAGGAGCAAAGCATTCCAACACGTGTGTGCATTGATACGGATCACTAGAAGTTGCAAATCAAAGCACTTTTACGTCTCCGCTCTTCATTTCAACGTTCGTTAATGAGCGAAGAATTTCACTCCACAAAAATACAAAAAAATCCGAAAAATGTTTAAAAGTTTTATTAAGTTGGAGAGAAGCAAAAGGTGTGGATGAAGGACGAAGGTGTGATTCGTTAATGAATTAAATTATCTTTTGTGATCCAGACGATAAGTCTTGGGGAATCTAGAAATATTGCGTGAAAAAGTGTGGAAAGGAAAATGGACATAAACGCATAAAGTGCAATTCACCCCCGATTGCCTATGTATGTTTTTCTCAACGAAATATTACCTATCAAAAATCATTATTGTCGAGCTAATGATGGATGCTGTAGCTAATTCTGGTTTACCTTAATCAGATAAGTATACTATAATTCAAAGCTTCCGAAATGCTGAAACTGTTTACTAGTTACTTATGAAAATTACGATCATGTAATAAGTTCACAGATTCAAAGAAGATAATTTTTCCATCAATACACTAATGCAAAACTTGTTAACGGTTTAAAAAAATAAAAGTTTTCAAAATCCTGAAAATCGGTGATAAACAGCACAACTAAATAATTTTCGACCTCCAGCTTTCCTAATTTAATCTATGAGCATGTATTTTTTATGCTAATAGCATGAGCTAATTACCAAATTAAACAAATGATAGAGTTAAACAGTAAATAATTTAAAATTAGTAAATTTTTGCGGAAATGCACAAATGCTCAGCCCTGATTGGCCAAAAATCGACCAATCAGGAGAAAGATCCAGATAAAAATACACGGGGATGATCAGTTAGTATACTTTTTCCGTAAGAAATGTACATCAAGTAGGGTTACATGCCGATGTTGTTTCTTTTACAGCATTAAATTAGGAACAATGGTCCTACAAAATTGAGGCAAGTGACACAAGAAAGGAAAATTATCATAGATTCTTATTTTAGTCGTAAAATATAGATACAATTTCGAAATTTTGAGAATTTGGATAAAATACCCGGAAAATTCGTGATATTTGTAGGAAATAACTCATCTCTTTGACGACTAAGGTCATTGTTGAATGTTGATTTCATGAATTATCCTATATAAGTACACGGGGATATCCAGTTCTTATATTTTCTATAATAAATCTTCGTAAAGTAGACTTTCATGTCTCGGAAATAGTAGTATGAATATCATTGATAATGGTAAGAAATATTTTGAGTTATGCTGATCTTACGACGGACTCTTTCTGGCTTAGGATGACCATATGTATACAATATTAGATATATTTCTTAACTAAATTAGGTTCCGTCATGCTTGTCATTCTGTCGGCTAAGGGATAACATTGTTTCCATTCGTATTTAAAAATAAATGTGGTTTTACTATGGAACAAAAGGTTTCCTAAGCATTTTTCCACTGCGTTGCACTTAAATTCTCATGTCTATGAACGTACTTGGGATTTAGATTAAGGATATTGGGCTCTCATATGTTTTTCATGTCAATGGCTTTTTCTCTTTTTCCCAGAATCATAATTTCCCTTGATTCAGATGAATTACTTTACGCATCGCTTTAAGGAAATCGTCCTCTTGTTCATTCCCTTCGATAGTTCCTAACAAACTAGATATGAAGCGTATCCTATACGCGCTCGCTTGGCTCACTTTGTGCAATCTATGCCATATTCTAACCATTAACTCAAAAGGTCTTTCTCTTGGGGGTTTCCGCTTTGATGCGAACGTTAAAAAAACACAATCGATTCATAAAAAGCTCCTATAAATGCAAAGCCACGAGCAACCTCAAATAAGCGGCATCTTATTGTTTGGTAGTTAACCCCCGTCAGGAGCGGTGATTGGGCTTAATAGTGTACTTGCTGATGAAACCTGCTCTCGCGTCAGCTCCAGTTGTACCGTTAACAAAGGAAGAGAAAAATAATTATCCGGTGAAAAGCTTAAATAGTGAGAGAACGGCGAGGAGACGTGCTATTTGACAACCTAGTTAGCCTTTAGTGCTCCGAGCATGAGCATGCATAAATAAAAATCATCATAGTCTCGAGAGATATACGGAAATATTCCATGAACTTTTAGAGTACAGGTGTAAGGAAATTATCGTTAAAGTTACTTTTTATAACTCTTTGGTTTAAAGAGCCATTAATTAATGTGGGCCATTTTAGACGATATTCAAATGAATTATTTTAAGCTAAGAATCCTATTTAACTTCGATAAGTTCCAAATAGGCCAACGACCGGATCATTCCCTTTACTTGTACATGCACGCAAGGATAAAATTTAAATGCAAATAACGGATATGCCATCATACCTTAAACACTTTTAGATTTCTCATGAACAATCTTCATTCGCATTCAGTACAAGGAAATATTAAGGTCATATTTTATTATTATCGGTTATAATCCGCAATAAATGTTTTAAGATTTTATTTCCACAATAAAAATATGGGAACATAAATACTCAGAGTTACCCTTGGGTTCTATTCATCTGCAGAATAGTACGGTCGTCAGCTTCTGCCTTTATAAAGTTGCATATTCAAGTCGCCAGTGACCTAAGGTACGAGAATATTGATCACTTTAATGCTTCAATGAAATTAAAATATAAATAATTATAAATACAAAAATATCTATTTTACAGTATTGAGTTACTGTAGTTGGTTAAAGGAAAAACGAAAAGGGGTATTTATTTTCTATGTATTTGAAAGTCGACAAGACAGCAGAAAATGTATCTTTTCTTTACGGCAGTGGGAAAGTTCTTTCTCAGTGTCAGAAATCCAATGGAAATCATCAGAATCAGGTCATGAGCAAGATTATCAGAGTAGAGGTGCGGCCCTGAATCAGAAGCGGAAATAATCGACCCTAATTATGATACAACTCATGAGAAAACTTCCTCGAAAGTTAGTTACTTTCTACAGTTAAACCTTTTAACGCTGTGTTGTTACTTGTGGCTGAAAGAATAGACACATCAGCTCTTATGACATCGACGTAAAAGTGCGCAGAAAGCTAAAGAGCCTCTCTTTTTATTGGTTAGCGTGCTCGAGCTCTGCATTTAGCGTTACGTTTTTAAACTGCTTGTGGTTATGCTCAAGTTTAGGTCTCCAGACTAACCCCAGGTAAGCAATAATTTTTGCAAGGCACTGTTTTTATTGTATAAACTCTTTGCAGAATTGGAACAACTTCGCGGACACAACACTTTGGCAAAGTTCCCCTTCTTTTTTTCCCCAACTTGGAATGTCTTAAACCCTTCTGTCCTTTTAAGTCTGAGCGCATTTTTGACACTCCGCCGTCCACCCCCGTTGTCTCCCGTCCCAACTCAGCCCCGTTTAACGACCAATTTACTTCCAATTGCTGTCCCATTACCGTACCATTATCGTCCCATTACCGTCCCGTTTCTACTCCCCGCCATTCCCCAATCCCACTTCGAACCCCTCCCGCATTTTCCCAACTTTTCTGCCATCGAGCGTTGTCCCTTACCTGCCCTATTCACTCGCTGATATCTCTGCCGTTGAGACCGCAATGGGTCAGTAAAAGTTCGCTTTTTTTTAATGCTCTCTCTGCGTGTGCTGGCAAGTGCTCTTCAAACCCGTTTTCATTTTTCATCCCTTTATTTTATTCTTTTAGGTGCGGATGCGATAAATATTGCAATGCATTGCGTCATACATATTGAATTTACTAATGTAAAATATTAAGGGAATGACTTCGCTTCAATTAATAAGCATTTGTACATTTTCAAAGTTTCGATACATCGAATACATTTATACATTATACCTTCGATACATTTAAACACACCTTCGTTTTTGGTTTTTCGAGACCTGCTACCTCAAATTTCAGCTAGCTACCCATATACATCACGATGCTGGGTGAACACCGATAAATGTTGCTCGCCCCTTCCGAGAATCGAACCCGGGACCGCTTTCACAGAAGGTGAACGCGCTACCTGCATACCTATCCGGGAGCCTAATGATATCAAGCGATATTTGCATAAAAGGGATTACATACTTAAATATTAAAATCTAACGAACTATTTTGTTTGTTGATATTGACTCACTATGCTTTAAAAGATACGAGTACGGATCAGATCTGGTTATCAGGTCCTTCAGTATCACTAACTTCGTTAGGGACGGGTCTAAACAAGAGATTTACCTCGAGCTGATGATATTGAATTACCTTAATCAAGCCTTTGTATTTTCTTCGTCCTATTTCTCGCCGTTCTCTACATAGTTCAAAAATATCCGCATCAATGAGACTCACCTTTTATGAGACTTTAGAAAGTTAATTTGTACATATTCCTCTGGAAGTAACTCCATTTAGAGTAATTTTTATCGTTATACAGCTTTCAATAGAAACTCTTATTTACTCGTATTCTCCAACATATTTGTTTACTCGTCACTATGACATTCATTTCTATGATTGTAGGAAATGTATTTAGCAAACGGGAAGAACGCGTCTATCAACAGAGTCTATTAGAAGTGCTAACCCAGGAAAGGGTTCTTTTCGTACCTTTCTGATTTCCCATCCACTCCACATTCGATTTTCATTTGATTTCTCTGAAGAAATTCTTCTCGTACGTATTCTGAAAGAATGTCTCTTACCACGGCTCGTTTGTCCAACATTTTGGAGCCAATCATTAGATTTGTTTCGTTTGATTTTTCTTTGTATTCCTTAATGATAATCTTCGTAATAATTTCTTTAGTCTTATTCTTCTGTTACCTTACATTGATTATGTCCGTCTCTTCAATTAATTTTGGTGCACTTTTCTTCTCAATATCTTTGAACTTACAATGTATAACTATCATGCTCATAATATCAAGTACGTTTATCGGTTGTTGTTTCCTGTTCAAGTTTAGATACAGCTCCTGGAGATGATAATTGCAAGACGTGTGGTTTTATTCCTTCTTAAATTTTCGCTGTTGTCAACGTTTTCTGAAAGCTTCCTTCATTTGGTTCGTCCTTGGTAACAATTTTGGAGAACTTTATTTAATGCAAAAAGTACATTTATATCAACTTCACAAGTTCTACTTCATAGTTTACTATAAATCATCCATTATGATATCACAATCTTGCCCTTATGACATATCAGCCTCACATCAACTCACAAGTGGAATTCATCCATATTAGAAGCATTGTCAACTACGATATAGCTTTTATCAAACTCTTATATATTTGAAAAATAAATGCTGGTATAAAATGTAATATTCTCTCTCGATACCAATATATTAATCTGGTGGTGATATCAAGTGTAAGACTGGAAGAAAATAAATTGAAATTTAATAGCATTAATAAATCGTAAATTAATCCCTCGAAAGATTGACCACTTTTCTTTTACTGTTGATAGTGTTGATTCTTTTTTTATTCACACCATGAAATATGTCATATTTCATATTGAAAATTCCATCAATAATTTATGTATGGATACACGTACCCTTAATTAAAATATTGGCATTTCAAATCCCAAATGGATTATTCTTGAAGACATCTGGATCACGGTAAGAATTCAAGAATACCATAAATTTGCAATTAATTAACAACTGCATGAAAAGGAGAAATATACCAGTATGAATAACTACTGAAGAATATCCTTGTTATATGTTAATCTCTCTGCTAGGCTTTCTGACTGCTGAGCTTTGCTAACCTTGCTGAAATGTTTAATTCACCAATAATTGGACCAATGTCAAGGATTTAGAAATGGAAGACACTGCCCAAAGCAAATTTTCAGTATATGAGCCATCCTAAAATCGGTAAAAGGATACATAGTGAAAATCTTTGTACACTTTAATAAATGATATATCACTCGATCAATGGACACAATTTTCAATAAAAATAGAACAATGTGATGCAGAAATTAAAAATAATTATAATCAGACTGCTAGAACCTCAAAAGTGAAAGTTATCAATCTTACGTTGTTATTACATAATTCAGACAAAGAGACGGAATATTCTGACTACTACTCAGTCTTTCGCTGGTAAACGTGATCAGAAACTGGTAAAAGGACGTGGAAGGAATAAATGTGTATGCCAGCAATGTCTAGCCTTCGCAGATATGGTTCCGTCTAATTATAGACTAGAATCAACTTTATATCCTGCAAAATTTTATGATTTCACTGCACAAACCACAATCAAATGAACTCCTCTACTTTTAAATAGTAAATTCCTGATAAGTAAATGTGGGAAATTTTGGGTAATTATTCAAGTAATTGGGAAAGATTGCTCACGACTAAATCATGAAATAAACACAGGAAAACGGGTAAGGGTGACTTCGCGCAAGATGGTGCGCGCCCAGGAAAAATCCCAAGGAAGAATGGACTTGAAAAAAGTCTGACGGGACCGGGAATCGAAACCCGGGTCTCCCAATCGCCGGTCGGGTGCTCTGTCCGTTGAGCTATCCCGGCAGAACATTTCTCCAAGCGGAAGACTTTGTGGGCAAGGACGTTGCGAGTTCGTCCACATGGTGGCATCGTTCGCGGTCATGGCTTCATAGAAGCACCGGCCACACAAAGTAATGGCTAAGAGAGGAGTTCTGGAAATTAAAATGGCTCCGTCATTACCTCGAATATATATAACCGAAAACCAATATTTTACAAGAAATATTTTTCCATTCCTTAAATTAAACCCGAAATATTTTACGTATATGAGGTCTTGATAATTAGGGCAGATCAATCATTAAAGATTTCAAAAACAAGAAAGTTAAATCTTTCAGAAAATGTGTTGCCCAAATTACAGTTCATTTAAATGAAAAATAAGTCGCATGAATTATAACGACATTGCGGAAAAAGAGTCTGAAACATTTAGGAAAATTGACATCTGACATTTGATTACACATCCTTAGAAAGGGTAACAGTGGATTTACTAAAACATCGCTCGCTGAAAGAAAAGAGCGACCGAATAATCGACAACGTCAATAAAACACGTAATAAATAAGGCAACAAAAATCAAAGAAGACAAAGAGATTTTAGGGAAAAAAAGGAAATATATCAGCTTAATTATAAATCGAGTTTCTTAGCTAAGTGTATCGCGAAAATGATACTGGAGGTCAAAACGAGTGAAATTTATTGTGAAACTTAGAAATTCCTCAGAAATATTCGTGTTCTATTGAAAGGCTTCAGCTCTGTCACAAGATGGCTAATTCCTTTTCCTCTTTCTTGTAAGTCCCTATCACTTGTTCCAATAACAGACCGATTAGAACCTTCATAAATGCCCATTCGATGGAAATAACGAGGGAAGATATATAAGCACTACTATCAGTGCTGGGGCTCCCGATAGCCAAGTGGGCAACGCGTTCGACTTCAGTGAAAGCGATCCCGGGTTCGATTCCCGGTGTTGGCCTGCGTGCTAAATGACCTAAGCCGTCGAAGCACTTTTAACAATACTACTACTACTATCAGTGCTTTATCTCAATTATAATGACCATTATCTCAATCTTCTTTAAGAAATTAAACACTCCTCCAGAATTTGTGAAATGCTCTCAGCTATTTTAAGCACGAATAAATTATTTGCTCATCATACTTTATAGTTTAGATGAAAAAATTGAAAGATTTTCCTGATTTGCAATACATATCAACACGTTACCATGAATATGTTTACCATTTTACTTTACGTATACTAGTATGTAGACCAGCTTATATTGATATTAACATTTAACTTATATTGTTATTAATTGACATTATTAATCAACAATAATTAACATTAACTTCCCACTTGCCGTATGTCAACTGATGGAACTTGCGTTTGCAGACTAATGGGAAGTTCCGAATCGCCATCTCTAGAAATCTTAAAGTGTGTCCGCAAAAGGGAAAAGCTCTTTCCCTATTCGGACATCCTTGAAGATGGATACATCGTTCCGAAATGCGCATTCGATAATTCCTCGAAATCCGGAACCTTGCCTTTGGTTCCAAACGAGAGTTCCATCTGCCGACAGCCGGTTTACGGAGTGTTCTTAAAGCTCTTTAAAGAGTTTGCGTAGACAACTTCATTTATTCTTATTTTGCTTTCTCTGCTTAAAGGTCTCTCATCGATAATCTAAGAGAGAGATGCCGGCCAATATTCATAATCGAAGACTGCGACGCGTAAAGAAAATGAATGTTTTTCCATACGCGTACGGATTATCGCACCTGAATTCATTATGCGGTGTTGCCACATGTGACTCTCGCCCTATGCTCTTACTTTCAACTCACTCCCTTTGGAAAGGGCGGCATTGTTTCGTCAAATGGGACGGGCGCACCGCAGTAACGCCATCTGATGGAATGAAAGATCTACCTATTAAAAATAATTGCGAGAGAGGGAAGGAAGTAAGGGGAAGAAAATTAAAGATAAGAAAGGTAAAATAACTAGAAAAAATAACGTAAAGAAAATGCTATAAGGAAGGAGTAGAAATTTAAAGTGAAGGTAATCCTCTAGTGTGAGAGTAGAAAGGAATCGAAATGTTCAAAACTACTGTAAATGAACTGGAATTCAAAGTTCAGGAGGAAAATTAAAGTAAATAAACGTGATTTCCTAGGAATCCTCCGCAAATGCAATTTGCAATACAAATACCTGTTTATACCGAAAAAGTGAGTGAATTAATTAATTTATATTTATGAGCGCGTGAGCACAATAAAAGACTTCCCTTTCATGGGAATTCCACCTTAGTTCAAAATATATTTGGACTATCATAAATACATAAATAATACATTTTCTATCCACCATGCTTAGCAAAGATACTCTATATTGATACTATCAGTACACTATCGAGTTATATTATTATTGTGAGTATCGAGTTTATATAAGCCTTTAACTTAAATTAATGCGTATCATTTGATGAAAACAACCGATTGCCAATGTTATAAATATTTTAATGAATGATATTTCTTCAGTTCCCGTAAAATAATTTTAAAAGAAGTTATCTTTAATTGGAACAGAATTTCCGCAGTATATTTACGTTAACAAACCATGAACCAATTTCTAATCGCTTAAACAAAATATGTTTACATCTTATAAGAACACTAGTCACAGTAAAAAATAAACAAAAGTAAAATTACCGGTATCCATCAAAGCGAGTCAACATGATCCAACAATTTTTGCAGCAAGTATAAAGCTTTCCTTAAAAATACGAAAGGAAGTTCGTCCCATTTTAGGAAGGAAGAGACACAATGCTGTAAAACAGTTCTAAGGGGAGATTTGAGAGGAAAACTTTTGCAATTAGTGGCAAGAAATTTTAAAAGCAGCGGAGAGAATTTGGATCCAAGTAGAAAGAGAATATCAACCAGAGAGACTTCGAATACTATCTAAAGGTAAGAGGAATCGTACTGAGAAGACCCAATTCACCTATTTAACACTATTTAATTAGGCGTTAGAAGCATAATTTACTCTTCAAGAACTCAAGCAATTCTGCTGCTGATTGATAATTTTCCTGGAAGCGGAACTCACGGCTTTCAAACGTGCCAAAAGCTCCGACTGCTGAAATGAAGATTCCCGTTGGCATTATAAATTATGTTAGGATGAGAGAGGTTAGATAGATAGATAAACGCTTTATTAGCGAAGTTAGGCCCTATTGGCCTTTCATCCAGCTAACCCGGTATGTTTGCATAACAATATAGAGATTAATTATTTTATATTATTATTAAAAAAAAATAGAAAGAGTGTGGGGAAAATCTTTACCACTTATGGTTGACAAAGAAAAAACTCATGAACCCGGAAAACACCCACAGAGAAGGGGTGAAACAGAAAGGGGTGAAAAAGAAACCACCAAAATACAGCAGAATAAATTAATAGCAATGTAAAATGAACATATTTACATTTCACATTTAATACAACAAAAAAATGAAAACAAGAAAATTCAAAATACATATTGGAAGAGCACTACTGATATTTTTTTATATGAATAAACGAGAAGTTACAGTCAAAATTAAATTGAACGGCTAAAAAATACTAAAATAACATAACATCAATTATTTTAAATTGTTCCTTAAACTAGCAATAGTATAAATATTGGGGATGCAGATGAAATACGACATATTCGCAACGTCACGCATAATACTGTGTCGTCATGGCGACTATTAAGATATCTTAAATATGAGGAATTGATCGGTTGAAAGAGCGATTTAAGTTACTGCTTTCTGGGTGGGTCATTTCATTAAAAATTCTCACAGTAATCAAATAACGGAAGAATCAATGCTTGAGCAATGTACGTTTTAAGCTGAAAAGGCAAAATATTTTTGAATCCTTTCAGCTAATACATGGTGGCGTCAGTTTTCTTGCAGATGGAAGTTACTCATGGTACCCAGGTAAGTTACTGGTCCTTATATACACCAAGATTCATCACAGATAAGCTGTATTCAATCTCCGTGTCATCAATCTTGTCTTACATTGAGGTATAGATAACTTGTTAATTTTATTAATAACCCGATTGAGTAAAGCGATATGGCGTAGAAACGGCGACCTTTTCAAGTTGCTACGCAATAGCTACCCAATATTGCGAAGAGTCTTTGTTCTATAACATATGAGTTCAGAGAATGTTCGGAGAAAATTGTGATCAGCAACAAAAAAATATCAGAATGGTGAGTAGAATAAATCCGCAAGGAAAGAGTAGAGGTAACTTAGCAAGTGAAGGCGTGCACCTAGGAAAATCCCAAGGAAAAACGGACGTGAACAAAGTCTGACAGGACCAGGATTCGAACCTGGAGTCCTCNTCAGCAACAAAAAAATATCAGAATGGTGAGTAGAATAAATCCGCAAGGAAAGAGTAGAGGTAACTTAGCAAGTGAAGGCGTGCACCTAGGAAAATCCCAAGGAAAAACGGACGTGAACAAAGTCTGACAGGACCAGGATTCGAACCTGGAGTCCTCAGCTTTCCGAGCAGATGCTTTAACCAAAATGGATAATCTGCCTATCGAGCCGGAACATATTTTCAAACCGTTTTATGAGACTTTGTTGGCAATGGCAAAGAGGTTTCGTCCGACTGTGATGCATCGTACACGTCCTCGCTGAGAAAAAAGTGGTGGAAATATTCCGCTTCGATGGCTTAATTGGTTACAGCATCTGCCTGGAAATCGGAAGATTCTATATTCGAGTTCTGGTCNTAACTTGTTAATTTTATTAATAACCCGATTGAGTAAAGCGATATGGCGTAGAAACGGCGACCTTTTCAAGTTGCTACGCAATAGCTACCCAATATTGCGAAGAGTCTTTGTTCTATAACATATGAGTTCAGAGAATGTTCGGAGAAAATTGTGATCAGCAACAAAAAAATATCAGAATGGTGAGTAGAATAAATCCGCAAGGAAAGAGTAGAGGTAACTTAGCAAGTGAAGGCGTGCACCTAGGAAAATCCCAAGGAAAAACGGACGTGAACAAAGTCTGACAGGACCAGGATTCGAACCTGGAGTCCTCGGCTTTCCGAGCAGATGCTTTAACCAAAATGGATAATCTGCCTATCGAACCGGAACATATTTTCAAACCGTTTTATGAGACTTTGTTGGCAATGGCAAAGAGGTTCCGTCCGACTGTGATGCATCGTACACGTCCTCGTTGAGAAAAAAGTGGTGGAAATATTCCGCTTCGATGGCTTAATTGGTTACAGCATCTGCCTGGAAAGCGGAAGATTCTATATTCGAGTTCTGGTCATGGCAGAATTTTTTCAGATTCGTTTTTCCTTTAGAGAATTAATCTTATTAAGATTGGAAATAATATTATCGTCTGAAACGTTTTTTGCTTGCTTACAGAATATACCGGCATAATTTAGTTTCTGTAATCTTTGCTGTAGTGTCAACGTTTATTAAGATATTTGGGCATTAATAAAGGAATAATAGAGGTAAGTAAATGCTTTTATTCTCAAATGGATCGTAACGACTGATTTCTAGACGATTTAAGAAAATTTCGGGTCGGGCGGAAATTCCTTTTAATGTTCAGTGCGGGTTGGGTTTGGGTTCCACTATGAACAGGCCGGGCTGGGTCCGGGACTAAAATTTCCCCCAGACCTCTATGAATATACCCCATGCAGACCTCTACCACGTATATATTCTTGATTTGCTTAGCAATGTGCTTTGGCCGATATCTCGCCTTCTGTGATAGGCCAACAGTTGTTTATATTATCTGTATTACTTTGGGAATCCTTGAAAGAAAAAAAGACTAGAGCTGGGATAGTTTGTCAAATTCGGAGAAATTCCATTTCCAGAAAACGTCATCGGTATTACGCGATCCCCTTCTACTACTTCGAACAATACGAAAAAGAGCATAAATGAAGAGAAACAGATGCGAGGAAAAGTCGTTTTAGGGACTCATTCTTTACGCCAACGACACGCGGCGACAATGCTGAAGTGGTAAGGTTTTGTGTCCACACCCCCTGCCACCCGCCGAAAGGCGACTTACAGGGTATTTATGAAGATGTAGATTACCCCTTTATGGTTTTAAATGTAAAATATTCTCGTTTCGTAAAAAAATCAAATTTATAAACGTCTATTTATAAAAGAGCACTATTGGTTATTGAATAGAAACTAAAAGATGCCTCTTTTTCTTCTTCAGTGCTAAGTATTTCTTTAAAAACAAAAGATCCAACACTTTTTTATTTCTGCGCAACGTGCAAGACATGAAATCTTGGTCATATCCTGGTTGGAACGCGATCCCGTCTATAGCTAGGTATTCAGTAGGTTCCTTGAAAAACGGCTTTTTACTGAAATTAGAAAAGCAACGGAATGGTGGAAGAAAGAGTAAACCGAAGATATTATTCTATAAGCGTTTAGAAAGTCAAAACGATGAAATCCTTGCTGACTTAAGCGTATTACTCTCCTCATCAGCGAGGTCAATCCTCAAATCTGAAGATTCCTCACTCTTCATATTTACGCGCATAAACATCTCTGCGCGACTTTTAGCTACGCCATCAAATATTAAGGTCTAATAACGCGACGGCTTGTTATGAAGAGAAATGGCCGAAGAAATTTTCTCATCGTCCACCCGAGGGAAGGACGAAGTTTAATCTAGTGAATTATCCTACCGGTAGCGAATCCTGACATGAGAAGAAAAATGTATTCTTGGGGGACGAGCCCACAATTGAATTTGATGATTTCTGAGAAATAGTGAAAGAAAAAACGCCCAATTACGAACAAAATACTCCATGCCGTGAGGTGATGACGTCAGACAGTAATTGAGTCGACCGCTGTTCCAATTTATTACTTATGAGGGCATTGTCGGAGAAGGGCCTTTCTTCTCACACTCACTGAATCTGAAATTCATCATTCCTTTAAGAAATCAGTACATTTGTTTAAGGATCGAGAGAGCGAATCATTGGTTTTTCTTCATTTTAACTGAATGGGTTAGATGAAATAATAACGAAATTACACCTATCAGGCTATATAAAAGCAAATATTCTATATGTTAAACCTGCAGATCGCTATTTTTGCTTCAAAGCGAAGGTCACCATTTCATTTAGAATATAATTTCATGTCCACGATATCAGGGAAACAGTCATAATCCAATTTTGTAGTTACGCTAACTACTACTAATATAAAACCGAAGTTATTGTTTTTCGTTTCACAAAAAATTATCTAATGGCAATTAACTAATAAATTCGGTGAGAAACAACATTAGTGAGAGCTTAATTTTAATTTACCTCATATACGAAACTCACATATATTTCTAAAATTAATAAATAGAAAGCTAATATTAGATACAACTTTACCGCGTTAAAAGTGTAAAAAATTGCATCAACTATTAAAATTTAAGCTTCAATATGTCCTAATTTTACTTGGTAGATCTAATGTCCAAAGTAGTTAAACTCGAAATAAATGATTTTATATAGGTAAACAGACATACGGTTTTCGTACTTTAACTGGATTCTTAATAAAATCATCAGATGAAGACATTTGTTTCAGCATTTGATGAAAGCCAATATACATGCGCCGTAGAAAGTTTAAATATCAAATTTAGGGAAAAGGTATAAATTTATTCGCTATTAAATTATTTCTCGTTTTAATGCTGAGTAACTCTGCAGATTAAGGCACACACAACAATGGCATACGCCTGAGAATAAAGTTAGAATATATTTCAATATCCGTATTACTCTATGCAATAATGTAAATTATTTTAAATCCTTAATCTAAAAATAATATTTCCATTTAGCAAAAATGATGCAAAATCAATAGTAACTAATTAGAAATCAATAGTAACTCAAACCTTTAAAAATCCTCTTCTTAAAATTAAAATAATGCTACCTAACCTCAGGTCAGTATGAAAGATTATACGTATCCAATTGAATTGGGAGGTAGAGTATTTAAGAACTGTTCCCATGCAATATTCACTGAAATGGAATAAGTATAGATGTCAACGCATTGGTGAAACCGGTCGATTGGAAATCTGTTTTGGAGACTAAAAGGTTTTTTTAAGCAGTATGCTGTCACAACCATAAGATAACGCTTGGCAATATCAATTTTAATTTCGGTATATTTTTAGACCAAGGAAAAAAGCCTTTCGGTATGAATGAATTCCCTCTATTTGGGGACCAGACCGGACCAAACCAAAAAGAAAACAACGAATTCTGAAAATAACTAAAATATGGGGCATTGTTGTATCATTTATGAAGTATCTTTGGGCGTATTATTCTATATAATTTGGATTTGCGGAAGATTAAGTGTATATTTATTATTAACGTTACATCTACATAAATACTCTACCTACAAGCCGCCTTTCGGCGTGTGGTAGGGGGTTACACTCAACAGTCCACGAAATACGGATAAAGATCAAGTTGTTGTTTGTATTGATACTTTGTATCTGAGCTACGCGGCGACATGTGACCAAAAAAACCGATGTACTTTGTTTGAAAAATTCTCATAGTAAGTTTTTAGGATTAAGAGTTACATATTTGCAGGAAAAAAGAATAAAACCCTCATTCCGTTGGAGAAGCAACTCTCTGCGAGTGACCCACTGGTCCAAGAAAATTAAATAAATACACACCTCGGAAAATACGATATCTGCAGAACTGGCGCACAGAGGAAATAAAAACCTTCGGGTGCTTTGATCAACAACTCTTGAGTAACACATTTCGCTCCCGCGATGTTCATTGGTAACGTAATCAGGAACCACTACGGCGAATGACGGATCAAAATGTCGTTAATATGTTTCGAAAACGATCCTTTTCTTCGGAAAGAGGGCGCCAATGAAATTGAATTTGAGTCGCATTTTCTTCCGACTAAACGGCGATGCGCCGGTGGACACAGCTGAGTTGAGAGCAAAAGAGAGAAAGCAAGAGAGAGAAAGCGAAAGACAGATAGCAAAGGAGAGAAAGCAAAAGAGAGAAAGCAAAAGTGAGATAGCAATAGAGAGAAAACGAATGAGAGAGGAGAGAGAGAGAGCAATAGAGAGAAAGCGAAAGAGAGAAAGCAATATAGAGAAGAGTGTGTTCGATACATAACCGATTGGGAAACGGAGCTCACGTAAAATGACAACGGCTCTAAAAACTTGGGTCAGAGGTAAAGGCTTCTCTAATCCACTAAGAGAAGCAATACGAATTAAGAAAGGCTCAGTATTTCCGAATGGATTACCGGATTTCTGTACTTTCTAACAATAGAAGATGATCGTTTTTATCACCGAGAAAATTTCAAAAGCAACACAGTCAATTGATCTTAATGTCATATTATTTGTCATACACGAGCATTTTAAGACAGTCATAGTAAAAATTATTTTGTTTTTTTTTTGTTTTGATGATTGGCTAAGAATACCAATATTGTGGCTGTCATTTGACCATATTTTCTCTTAGAAGATCTCAGTAGTTTCTCTTAAAATATTTTCTCTAAAATTATTCGATTTGCGTCACTCATTTGATATGGAGAAAACTTTGAATTGAATTTTAGGGACCTAGATGTCAAACAGTCATTCAACGTTTTCATAAATCTAAGAATACTCTATAAAAAGATCTGCACTGTTTTGAGATTGGTGGAAAAACATTTCTATGCAATTTCTTTATCTATCATCACCAAAGGCAGTCTGGAGTTAGATTACCATCCCAAAATATCGTAGTGGTACCAATAAAAGTTGAATAGATGCAAAGACCAGTTTTACCAATATCGGATCATGAATTTAAAATTTCTTTCTTTCAATTCAGAAGATTAAAAATAATAGATAGTACCGGTAGAAAGTTTTGCAGAATTTTTCTCATTTAGCGACTCTTTTGTACAGTATCAATTCCAATTGCAGTCTGTTCTTCTTGAAAAGAGGTTTATTCCGGACCTCCATAAAATTTTACTCAACCAGCAGCGCTCAAAGACAGTGTCTCTCAGTTCAAGAAAATCAGGCTAAAAGACACAAAATATCCACCTGATTTAATTTAAAATTTCCTTGCAAAAACGAAACAAAATTTAAGCCAAGTATTTAGGCTGCGCTTATAAAAGGAAGAAATTGATTGGTAAATTTTCGGATATTTACTATTGAACTGAATCAAAATTCTGGAAGATATATATAGAGTTATTTAGAGTTCTGTCATTCTGTTCAAATAACAGATTTCATGTAATTGCAATCGTAAAATCTAAATATGGTATTTTTGAAAACAATTTTACTTTGTGTTATAGGATGGATTCCCTAATACCTTAAGTGTGTCTACGTGCGTGCCAAGAACTCAGGACCAAAGTGATAATTTGTGACTGGCCATTTTTGAAACATTTTTCAAATTATTTTCGGGTAAAGCGTAACTTCTACAAAATTATTGAATTTCTATTTTTCAGGAACGATGATTTCAAGTTGATCTATACTGCCTCATGCGAACTGAAATTATGTATGTTATAGATAACCGAATTATTCTGACGAAGATTTCTATTATAAACATAATCGAGTAATATGAAACAAAAGTGTAATGTGCTTTTTACTTTCAAAATGCATTTTCAGAATGGTGGAAATAAGTAATGTCCAAAGTTATCTTTTTATTTGGTGTAAATCCAAATTTTATCGTAAACCTCTACATCGAAATTATAATTCAGAGATAGTAATAAACAAAGTTATGAGTAATACATTAATTTTGGACATTTTCTTTGTACTTATCTCAAACATGCAATTTTAGGAATGTGGCTTGAGAAAGAGGGCAAACGCAAAGTAAAATGATATTAATCCTAAGAAAAAACTTCCAGCGGGAATCGTTTTCTCCTTTAGAAGAAACAAATATCGAAACGCATGATGATGAGCTGCATACAAAAAATATTCTCATAAGGTACAGAAAAAAGCGATGCGTTCCGTAAAAAATTGTTAAGATAATCAGTAAGAGTTAATGAAGTGCTTCAGAACACAGGATGAGAATCTCTAGCAGATAGAAGCCAAAGGCTTCATTTACTTAATCAGTACAGAGAAAGCACATTGTTCGAAGATTTTTGAAGATATTATGCGACCTGCCTAGTGCATACACCGATCTGATACTGCAAATAAATCTGAGAAATAGTTGCTATAACTAGTTACTTCAAGACTTCCATTCTTCCGCAAACATACGCGAAATGAATCCAGAAGTAGATTGCATGCACCACCTGCCACACGCCGAAAGGCGACTTGCAGGGATTACATGTATATGTAGATATCAGATGTGCAAGTTTGATGAAATCTTCAGAGAAAAATGTGCCACAAAACTAGAAGCAGTGAGCTCATTTAATTTGATACATTTCTCCAAATGATAAAATAAGGCTAACCTATAATACGCCGGCTACATCGGAAATCCAATCACTTCCATCACTTTCCTCTTCAAAGATTGCAGCCACACTCCCAATCGTAATCTCTCGGCCTCTGCCATTCTATTAGGTCAACCAAAATGACCGCAAAGGAGCACTTGGAAAATCCCCAATAGATCCGTTCCTTTTGACAGAAAGATTGAGAGCGGATAGGATACAGAGGGCGGAGCATAATAAGTGGAAGAAGCGAAAAAATGCGATGAATGAGCGGAAGAGATTGGAAGATCAAGTAAAGGAAGAGACGGTAGAAAATAGAGCGGGAAAGAGTAGACAGATGAGGGCCTTTCAGGCACGAGAATCTCATCCATCCCCACATTAACTCAGTGATTTGGGGAGGATAAGTGGAGAGCGACGGATCCGAGGGAAGGACATGAGGAAGGCAGGGAAACCGTCGAAGAAAGGAAAGGGGAAGCAGAAAACAAAAATGTATCGATTAACGCCCTAATAATGGCAAGATTGACACACCAGGCGAAATACCCCTTTCTAACACGCATGGGTGTACAAAGTAAACATATCATCAATCAAAAATGCGATCACTCAGCCTGAAGGTAAATACGACGGCGAGAATTCAGAAGGTAAATCCATCCTCTTTTAACCATTTGACATAAATTTCCGATGGCGATAAAAAATCGACGGCGATAAAATGACAACAGCATTTGTTTTCAAATTAACGGCTACTTTTATTTTGATCGCAAAAGGATTCAGAATTCAATCAGTTCCGACTGAATGGAAAAAAAAGAAGAACGTAACGAGAATCAAAAGAATAGCCTTACGAAATCGAGTGAAGCACCAAAAAAGGGAAATTGAATGAAAATTCTTATTTTAATCGTTGAATATTGTTTTCTGTTCAAAATTGAGAGAATTTTGATCAAATAAATGAAACTGTTCTAAAATGTTGAGGTAGTAAACAAATCGTCTCCCTGACGACTGATTACATTGTTGAATCCCAAGTTATGTATTTTTCTATAGTAATACATTGGGAATTACCGTCTATACAAAATGCACGGCTTGAAGGGTATACTACAAGTAGTAAGTGAAGAGGAAGAAATTTTGTGAAATTTTAGCATTTGCGGTGTCGAATGATTTGCATTGACGAATCGCAGGGACGCGTATATGACCACTTAGCAGTGTTTTATTATTTAGCTCATTTTTGTCAACGGCATTTCAGAATGATGAAATATCTAAATATTCTTTCCGTTGAGTAAATCTACATCTATATCTACCCATGCAAGTCACCTTTCGGCTGTTGGCAGGGAGTGCTTGAGCCATAAATCTCCTTGGTCTCTGTCACATTTGATTGAAGAATGTAGAGTAAATAATAACGAAATTTAAGGTGTCATTTGCTACGTTGGCTATCTATTCTATTTCTTGTGATTTCAGTCACTATTAGTGTGTAGTTATCAATTATTACCTCCCGTTGTTTCTTAATGGGAAGTTGAGCTATTCTGAGTGGATGTGTGTGGGTGAATGTTCGCCTAAAACTAGAGAACCAGTCGTTCTCCATCACTATTTCCACCACCATCTCTATTTTCCGCGTTGAAAATCAACTGGCACTTCAACTAGCACTTTATCCAAGTCCAGATGCTTTTATACGCCCTCTTTTGTCTATTTCCGTCAAATTTCTACCTTTTTGAAGGCTTCATCTCACGAATCCTGCGTCGACAATCTGAGTCCCTCTGTAACACTGCGCTCTGGGATTCCCACTCTTAATGAAGATTATCAGTTATCGACTTTCGATGTTAACTAGCAGTTACTGCTATAGTCTTTTTCGTTATTTATCAAAATGAGTCCAATTTGCGATCTCGGAATTTATATAGAATCCAGTAACTTGGCCTCGACTTCGTGGTAGTCTTCCTTCATGAAGATAAATAGAAATCACATTTCTACGCTATACTACAGAAGGTTTGTATTACACGACCATTGTTTCGACCCTTTGGGTCCTGATAATGACACAACCATGGTCGTGCAATAAAAACCTTTTGTGGTATAGCGTAGAAGTGTTTTTCTATTTATCTTCCCGAAATGTAGTGAATTACGAAGTCTCCAAACCCCCTTTAGATCGAATAAAAAATATGGAAAACCAGAAATAAATAAGTAAGGACATTATAAATCAAACTTTCCCATTCCTCTAGGAAACGAATTGGTACCTTGCATTCAATAGCTATCCTTTCTTTTCCTCGACACCATAAATATCCGCTCTTGGATGAAATATTTTGAACATCTGAGGAGTTGATTTCTATGCCAATCATACTAAAATACCTTAGCTTTTCTGGAAGAAAACGAAAAATATTTAACAAAATAAGCAAGCACTTCGTTATATTAAATATTCTCTGTGGAAATAACGAAGTGCTTGCTTATTTTGTTATTATGGCTTTCCACGAAGTCCGGCCAAGAACCATTGAAAAATATTTAACATGAAATTATGATAGAAGTTAATATAAATTATTTTTATTTAACTCAAATGATGGGATCATTAAAATTTAATACAAAATAAGGAAATTTCAATTACAATAAGAAATAGTAATGACAATTTCTTATTGTAATTGAAATAAATGGAAACAAATTAATAATTTTGATTCAAAATGGCTACGAGATTCCATGGATTATTTTTGTTCTAAAGTTACTCATCAATCATCAGAGTTGTTGCTGATTGCTCAATGCTATTGAGTCTCTATATCCGATTAAAATACTGTTGCCAATGAATTCCTATGATTTATACTATGCAAAAGCTAATACTTCCTACCGATTGCTAATTGTTACCGTTCGATTTATTCGATATTGCGAATATTTTACCAATAGTGAACAAAACTTACGATGAGCTGATGGTGCGTTTCAGGATCGGAATTTGAAACAAGCGCATACGATGTTCAAAACAGAATAAAAACAAATTTCCCCTTTCCCACAGACTCCGGGTCTATCCGCTGGAATGCGATCTATCCGAGTCGCAACCAAGAATTTGGAAACCGCTGATCGTTAAAACGATCGTTTTAGAATCCTGAGAGCAATAGCAGCAGAGGTTCGGAAAATCTCGAGCAAACCTTTAGGCGCATGCTTTGCCAGGCATAAATTACAATATCCGGAGGGTAAATTCCAACTGGTGGTGCATAGGCGTCGGCAAGTCATCTCGCGTATAACAGCGAACAGAGGATTAACAAAGACCGAAAATACGAACGTATACTTGGAAAAGGAACCTAATTCCAGCGATTAAGGAACGGACTCGGGTAATACGAAGGGTTGCAGAATTCATGGACGAAAAGTGGCATTCGCTGGCCCTTCGTTAGGAAGACTTGGTGAAGGGGTGGGGCGTGAATGACACTGGGTGAGGAGTAGAGCATGTCAACGGGTGGGAGGAGCCGGGGAGATGACATAGTTCACTAGGTCGGCCGCTTTGGGTTTATACCACGCCACGCCCACCTGCTAACAACACGACACCCCATCCCCCGACTTCACTCCAACACCCCGCTGTGTTTTTTCTCTCCACCCCGATGCACTACACCGACCCAGTGCTCGACCCCTTCAGACTATGGGAGAGAAAGGTGGATGAGGTAACAAGCTCGGCTAGAGTGCAACCTGCGATGACCCGCGCTTAGCGGCGAATTTCGGAGCGAAGGCCTGAATATCGCACCGATGAAAACTGCGGAGAATTCACCCAGCTAATACGTTCGTCCGCCTTTTGCTATCGTTAATGTTTGGCTGGGGCATTAATGACGCGATATGTTGCTACAAAATATAGGTTAGGACCTTCGGAGAAAGATTTGTCGAGGCGATAATAATTCTAGGTAGGATATTCGACCAGGTGGCCACTATCGGATTGACCACCTGCGCGATATGGATCTCAATTAAATTTCGATAAACGAGGAAGAAAATTCGGTCGATAATACGGTCGAGGAACGAATTTCTGTGTTAAAGAGTAAGTTCAACGGATACTACTAATAGCTAGCCGGATTCATCTTTAATTGTAACCGAATTTGACTTTCTTTTGTATCTGTTTTCCTATTATTAATGGGTTTAATGTAAGACGGGACTAATTAGTTTCAGTTTAGTCCGAAAATGAAGTCGTATGTGTGTTTTACTTCAGTAATCCACCAGAATCCAAGGCGAATAATTTCAACGAAGGTGAGCAAATACATATGGAGGGTGGGCAATCTTCCGAAGGAGGGCTTCGGAATGCCTACGAGTTAAACATGCTTATAGTTCCCAATACTTCCTCCCACGAGTAATTCCTTCCCTCGGTAATTCTTCCGCTCCTCCGTCTTTATTTTATAGTTCGATTGTTTTCTTAATTACTCGCGTTTCTTTCCCATTATAACATCTGAAACACTGAGACAACTAAATTAAATGGGCATTTGGAAAGAGAAGAGTTACACCAAGTGGATGCGGCGTGTGGAAGACACAGAGCATACATGCAGGAGGACTTTGTAAGTAATAGGATAAAGAAGTACATGAGCATTTTGTAACATTTCACGAGTATAAGGAAATTCGACTTTGAAGAATCAGATCGCAGCGGGAAATATTGCGGGATAGTGATTTAGTAAAAGATTGGATAATCCGGGAATTTATGCGATTTTCTGAATAAGAAATATGATTGAACGTTGCGAAAATCTGAAAAAAAGTATTCAGTCCAGTATTTTCGATTTTGATTGAACGCGTTTTGCCAACGTTTGGAAAACTGGAATTGGCCTAAGAAACTCATCCAAGAATTTTCTAATGTGATTCTTCCATTAGAAATGTTACTTGTGTCAATTTGAATACAGAAGAATATTCCTGATGATGCAATGTTTCTTAAAGGCGACTTTCATACAAGGAAAGTGGTAAAGGTGACTTTGCATGTTGGCACGCACTTGCGATAATCCCATGGAAAAACGGACATGAAAAAGTCTGACTACGCCACCGCTTGACAATCTCCTAGTTTCCAGGCGAATACAATAGCTCTATCCAATGCAATAGAACTATTCCAAAACGGTATGAGATAATATTCGAGCTCAATTGCTAAGTCTGCTGGAAGATTCCAGGTTCGAGTCCTGGTCCTATCAGACTTATTTATTGTCCGTTTTTACTGCCATATATATGATCGAGAGAGAATGTAATAAACGAGTTAGTCGACGAAAACATTTATATGAGAGATTTAAGAGAGCCTATATTACATAAAAAGTAAAATAATAATTGTAATAAAGCCAGCAACCATACCATTAGCAGCATGAAACAAATTGGTATCAATAACTACTAACTTCTCAACAAAACTAAATTTACATTCAAGAATTGTATGGACGGTAACCAAGAAATTCAAATCTATTGAAGCAAATAGATAGAAAAGGCCCATTAATAAAAGAAATACATCCGAATAATAATCGATTTCTTCAGTCTATTTTTGAGGCTAAATTTAAGAGGTGGACTTTATGTGGGTTTCTTTAGCACAAATTGATGCCTAGTTTCAATAAGTATAAACAAAATACAAAATGAGATTAAAAAATAAGGCAAGAACAAATACGTTAATTGTGACTTGAGAAGAAATGCAGTTGCAAATGTAAAATATCCAATAGTAATTAAAACGTGTTGCGATACATTCCAGGTCGGTGTAACTAAAACGTTTCGCTATCCCTCATTTCTCTGGACTTGTAAACTGAAAATATTGTCTACGCTTCGGTTGATTGTAATCATCATCGCAATTTATATAAAAATATATGTAAATTATTTTCGGTCTGGTAAATTAGGAATTTTTTAAATGCATTTCAATTATTAGCAACGTTTCTTTAAATTATCACCATTACTAAATTAGACATGTTTTTTCCCTTTCTTGGCGAAAATCTGCGTTTAGTTGAGGAAGGAAGGCATTGCAATTTTTCCCATCATTTGGGTTGGTTATAATTCCGTTAATCAACCTGCGATAGCACTTGTCCACAAGGAATCCTCAAACGTTTTTCTTGTATAAAACGGCGGGTTAACACTAAACATAAATAGCTGTAACTTGTCACACGATGTATTTTTGAAATCCAGTTTTACGTGAACAGAATGAATGAGAAACCAAAACTAAGACCAGGTCCCTTACACCCTAATCTTGGAGATTCCTTCAAATATTCTTTGTTCAAATACTTGGATTGCAGCGGTCTAGTAAATCGATATCTTCTTTTTAGCCTATGTTAGATTCCCTTTTACAAACATCCAATGAAATGTCTCCTACGAGATGTTTCCTTATAGCATCTAAGTGTTTATAAAAATTGCATAATCAAACAGGGAATAACTGCAGCTTTGAAAAAAATGTTCAATTATCTTTACTTACAAAAAAAACACAATAATAAAAATTTTTAAATATTTTCGATAGAGTTGGATTTGTAAGTAACCAAATGCCGTCAGCGGTGTATGGCAGTGAGTGTAATAATACCTCCCTAACCTATAAACTACTCTAATGCGATGGTTGCTGGAGGAGATCATATTTTTCATAATTTCTGCATTTTGAGTGATATCTCCCAATTTACCATGGCTTCGATGCTAGGACTTCACATTTCTGAACCTGAATGTTAGTTATTAGAGAAGCATTTAAATCGTAATATGAATGGCCATCATCCGCAAATGCTGTGGCGAATGGCAGGGGGTGTAATAATACCTTAACTAACCTACGCTGTACGATATTTTCCAATATGGTGTCTTGAAACCCAAGTGATAGATAAGTCGTAAGTCGCCACAAACTGCCAGTGGCGTATGGCGGGGGGTGTATTAATTCCTTACCTTATCTACAGTATATGACATTTTTAAATATAATGTTGGTTTTAAACACAACGGAGACGATTTAGATTTGTATTTCGCCGTGTACTGCCAATGGCGTATGGCAGGGGGTGTATTAATGCCACAGCTAACCTACCCTATATGGTATTTCCTTATATGGTGTCGTCTTAAAACCCAAAATATAGATTAAGATTTCAAAGTTGCCGCAAACATCCAGTGACGTAGGGCAGGGGGAGTTTTAATACCTTACCTAACATATCATATACATGTATGGTAATTCGCAACCAAGTATGCTCTAGAGACTCAATGTGTAGATCATGATTTGTAACTCGCCGCAAATACCGGAGGCGTATGACAGGTGGCCTATTAATACCTTAACTAATCTACCCAATAGGATGTCGTCTTGAAATCCAACGGATAGAGTTATATTTCTAAGTCGCCGCAAGCCGTCAGCGACGTATGGCAGGGGGTGTAATAATACCTTAAAGAATGATTAAGCTTCTCTGATACTATGCATGCTGGAGAAGATTCTGTTTTTCAGAATTTCTGCATTTTGAGTTCATATCTCCAAAATTTCCCTGGGTTCGATGCTAGGACTTCAAATTTTGTCTATTCGATCTACACTTGGCGGATTTCTATAATAATTTTGGGTCACCTTCCGAGAAACCAGATAGCTATAATTTTGCACGTGCAGAACCTTCGTGACTATATATCGCACTCAAAGTTTACGGCTTTCATATTGGTCCATAGTTCAATGCCAGGGCAGGTTAAATATATCTCTGTATCAACTGTACGGGAAACTCAGAACATATTTTTGGCTACTTCCCTATACGACATCGCCTTCAAACCTTAGGGATATACAATGGAGGAGCTTCTGAATCGTTATAGTAACCAGACAAATAACATACATCCTTGGTTTGATGCTAGGACGGTTCAAATTTCGCGCGTTGAAAATACATTGGGCGGTTTTTTTAATATATTTATTTATTGTTTCTTCAGACTACTAATAGGCACCAGGCCAGGTGGTAAAATATGAAAAATAAGGTACTGCCTGGTATTCATCATAGTCGGGAGAAAAACCCCCCAAAAGCTCTCGAAGGCAGTACGTCATACAATACAATTATAAAATTACAAAATATAAAATTTACATTTTTTTCATATTAAGAATTACCCAAAGTCCTTTTAATTCTAGTTATAAATACATTGCAGGAAGGGGGAAAAGTTTCCAAAACTTCTCCAGGTTAATTTTTCCATTCTACTATTCCTCGATTCAGAAATGAATATTAGCAGATATCTGTTCTCTGTTTAAGAGTTGCAAATTTATGCTTGTGGTCGTTTCTTCCAAGGTAATCCGGTTCTTTGAGTATATTTTTTTAATTCTTTCAACGGAGGCTTTCCAGTTACAGTTTTATATCTATTCCTTAATCTTTTTGTTTTCCTTATGCGGTACTTCTCGTAGAGCTAATTAGATATTGCTTAGCATATAAAAAGTGTTAGTGACGATTTGAGATGGTCTACTCCCCAATTGTTCCGTGGTTCAAAGCTAGAGCGCTTAAACGTGGGAATTCGATTTAAGGCACTTCCTGAAATTATGTGAAACCTGTGCGAAACGAGAGTCGGAAAAATCTATTACTGTTAATCTTGCAGTATGTAATCAACTTTTTCTCGTATGCGTTAAAAAGATGCTGATGAAGACCGAGATTTCTTGAGCACTATTTTTATTTCAGAAAAAATAATTCTACTTAAGTGTAGGATAACTCGAATTCTTTTTCTTTGGATGAACGGATGTGAATAAAAACTTTTGTAATGAGCATTCTTGGAGAACATACGGAGTAATTCTTTATCTCAAAGTAAATGAGCGTTTTTGAGAAAGTGCTTCACCTTTAATGACCATTAAATATTTTACCTAATATCTTTTCGGTTTCAGAATTTAAAAAAAGCATCTCATAATGTTGAAATTCCTCTGCATTATCTACGTCAAAGGATACTTTAGCATATACCTGCAGCACGATATCTTTGCTCTGAAGGGAATTCTCTTAATGAATTCCCTAAGGGATAGAGCAAGGTGTTGCGAAATTATAAGAAGCTTTTAAAAGGAAGAATATGGAGATGGTTAAAATTAGAACTGAAATATAATCACTAAAGCTCTTAAAATTTCTCCATCAAATATGAGAACCAGAACCTTAGTAATTAATTTTTTTAGAATACTCTGTGTTAACAAATATTTTCCTTAGCAACCAAGACAGAAGTGCTTGAAAGTCTTTTTGTTGCTAATTGGGTACATAAATGAGAATTGGAGCCAATCCTGCGTTCTGCGGTAAGATACTAAATTTGCAACATTAACAAAAAGCTAAGGAATTTCATCGAAAGAGTGCAAATGACGTGAGTGTAACGCAAATGCTTCAGGACGCAGGATGGGAATCTTTAGAAAATAGAAGGCTTAGACAAAGACTAAATCTCCTTGATAAATTTAGAGAAAGCACGTTCGTAGATGATGTAGCTGACATAATGCGCCCCCCATGTTACATAGGCCGTTCAGACACTGCGAGAAAGATCAGAGAAATAGATGCTAAAACGAATCGATACAAGAATTCATTTTTTTCCGCGAACGATACGCGAAAGTAATAGATTAGCGAAGTAAATTCAGTAAATTCATGGTGCTTGCACCCCCTGCCACACGCCGAAAGGCGGCTTGCAGGGTACTAATGTAGATGTAGATGTAGAATGCTGAGCGTGATGTTAACGCTTCGACGACGCAGTGTTCTGAGTCACGTATACGACTTAATACGCTGAATATTTGAGCTGATAAACTTCACGCTCTAATGCTGGATTAATAATCTATATGGATTAAATATAAATAGGTAACTATAAGAAACTGAATCTGATATGGAGTTTGGCACCTTGAACAATAAATTTGTCGATTTAAAATGAATGAATCTAATAATGCATAATGAGTCTTAGCATGTGTCGTGATTGGAAACATTAGCTCGATTAGGCCGTTAAATCGTTATAATCCGAGAAATATCACCACTGGAAGTTTTGCGAGGTTTTCATTGAAATTCAATTTGCGCAATCTCTAAGAGCACTTGAAATTTACTCTAATGAGTCAAAATGCAAAGCGTCAGAAGGTTGGAATGCCTTTTTTGTAGACTAGAAGCAAATCTTACCGCCCATACGCGAGTGAGCATAGGCTGAGTTTCTATGGAGACAAAGAGGATCAACGGAATCACTACAGGCCGAATACACTCCAATAAATACGGATCTGAGGATATATTACAAAGGCGGCTTGATCAAAGGGCGCTTGCCGGCGAATGTCCACCCCAAGCTAAAAATCGATTATACACAGCTGCTTAAGCACAAAGGACTCAGAATGGCTGGTTACGCTAAGTTCTCAACGCAGCTTATGCCTTGTTGCGATCATACTCTCGTATTGGATTCTCCAGCCGCTGTTCTAACGATGCTAATCTGCAAAATGGGCAATTAATCACGATGTTTACGGAGAAACGATCGGAAAATCTCTAGCTGAGGATCACGCTCAATAATCTAACTGACCCTCACGCACATTGTCTATTTACTTAAGAACTAGTGTACTTTTCTTATATTGGTAAGCCTGAGTGAAATATCGGGATCATAAGTAAGTATTCCGCCCCAATTTAGCGCTTCTGGATGTTTTTAGTCTGCCACGTTCGCATGAAATGATTTTTTTTATTAATGAAAATAATACTTATCAATGGTATTCGTGAATTTTCCTCCTCAGTTGTTCAATTAGTTTTGAAAACCTTATGCCGCGGAAAGCAAGAGCATGGAGTGGAAATGAATGAAGAGCGGGTCATATTTAACGTACTAAAAAGAGGAGATTTTGAAACATTCTTGGATGGGATAGTTTCCTTATTTACTAATTTATGTTAAAGTAGCATTGATCTTAGAGCGTTAATTTTCTACTTTAACCCTCGTACATGTAATTCTGCCGTGATATAAGCTACAAATGAAGAAATGATTCGCTGTCAGTTTTTAGCTCGGCCTTGGGCTTGCAGAAAGTCTACAGAGGAGAGGGTATCACTCTTCTCTCAATCCCCCACATCCTATAGCATTTATGTTTCCATTTACTTGTCCGTAACTTCGTCCAAATGTTTTAGAATTTATCGAGTATATCTCAATATCTTAATCTATTAGTATATACATGCATGCTTATACAATTACGTACAAGTTATTTGAAAAAATAAAAAGATATTTCTGAATGCATGAGTTCAAATACACACACGGGGGCGGGGTAACCACCTCATGCGTCGCCCGTACAGGACGCCATGTGTGGATACCAAAACGAACATTCAAGCACAGTAATTTTCGAAATAAGATGTTTCATTTAGAATAATATTAATTTCAGTTCGGAGATGCTTACTTGTGCCTCTAGCTTTTACAAAAGCTTACTACTTACTTCTCTTAAATTAAACTTGGCCGATTTACACACATATGCATTCATACAAATTTTGCAGTACGCATGCATAATTTTTTAAATTGCAAAAACAATAAAAACGTATCCACTTATATAACGATAAATACATTTAGTGAAGACATTATCAAGCGACTAGTCTTTTTAAATTAATAATATAAATCAATTTTGTTTCCCAGAAGAAAGCAACCACGTTTGGGAAAGAGCGAAAAGACACGAGTTTCCTAACTTGTAAAGGAAAACCAAACAGCAAACCAAGTGAGAGCAAAGATGCTACGACGCTAGTATAAAATTCTTTCTGAATAGTAAACTTCCTTCCTTTGCTTGAATCATCCAAAAACGTGTTGCGACGGGGAAAATTTATCAGATGGCTGAGAACAAAGCTCTCGCGCCAACCTCGTGTAAGAGACTTTTCTTAACTCACCTCAAACGACACACTGCTCGTAATCATAAATGTGTCCAACAACTCAGAGGAGTGATTTTAAGGATAGCATCACTTTATGGAAAGGATTTTAAACAGCAGAAAACGTCGCCAAAGAGGCTTCTTCGTCGAGAAAGAAGATTATGACAAATGTTTAGCGACACATTTAGGAAAGTTTTCTCGGAACCGAGTTTAATTAGCGAAATGAGGAAATCGTGGAAAATGGCGGCGAAGACTTTTCCTAAGTATGGATGGCGGTTCGGATGTTCAGGAAAGAGTTCTACCGGCATTTCCACGAGGACGTACAGACATGCGCACGCAACGAAAATCCATTAGTTATGATGAATCCGGATACGAATCTATGCAACGCATCGGCCGAAGTTTTCGAAGGAATCCCTAGAGAGATAGCCTACTTCTGCAGAATTCACTCCCGACTTCCTCTCGAGATACGAAGAGTGAAAAGACTTGAGGCAAGCCAAAGCTAAGCGGATACTCGAGTGTATTAATCAAGGAACGGAGTCGAAAAGCCCCAGTGCAAGGTGTTTTACAAAATGGATTGCGAGTAGGAATTACGCAACGATTCACAGACGGTCGATATCCAAATCCATCCAAACGGCACATTGGTTCCGCCATTTTTGCATTACTTTTGCCTCCGAAACAATCTTAAGTTACTCTCTCTGGCATAACATTGAGTAACTCATTAACATAGGGAAATAAACATCCTACGGAAAATTCCACATTAAATTTAATGCACCACCTGTTTAGTCTTCGTGCGGCATCATCTGGTACATTGAACACTTGCAGTCTGGGTAATTTTACTGATGATGACGTCAGTAACAATATTCTAATTCTCAAAGCGCTTATTCAAGAAAAATAGCGAAGTACTCGGCGTTAGAAACAGATATAAAAAAACAATGGAAGTTAAAAAATATAACTATAGTTCCCATAATTATATCCACAACAGGGGTAGTGGATATAAAACACTGGCTGCCATTTTGGAAAAATTAAACGCGGCAGTTAACTTATATTTAATTCAAAAGTCGTAGATTCTGGATTCCTGCCATTTAGATCCATTTTAACGAAGACAAGTAAACTTTACAATTGTGTGGAAACTGTCTGACAGCAGTCCGTTCTTAAAACGCCGTCGCTTTGTGGCGAGAATTAAATGAAATATAATAGTAATAATAAAACGACTTCATTTCTGGACGTGAGGTAATTGTTATTAAGGTTGAGGGAGTAGGAGAAAGGAGTTAGGAAGGTAGGAACAATGGGGGGCTATAAAGAAATGGTAAATTCCGCATAAACCTTGTACTTGTAATTCCACATAAACATTGACTTTGTAACCTTCGTTGTTTCCACCATTCCTAACACACATCCTCTTTTTTCCTTACGAGAATTACCCTGAACACCTGACCTCTATTAACCAATAGTAGTTGGTTCAATAAAACAAATATGAATACGCCCAGTGAAAATTCTACCTCAAGAGGGCTAAAGATAAGGTAGTTGTTAGTGAACCTTGGCAACCGACCGTGTGTTTTTCAAATATATTAGTAGTATTAGTAGTAGTAGAAGTTTATTTAGAAAATTATTCTAATAATTACAATATTTTCCGTGGGTAGTCAGTTTCCGCTTCATTGAAATAAATAATTTATATCAAATATTGCCCGGATTAATTAAGAAAATACTTGGTTCGTAATCACTCACTGCCGAGACGCATCTGTTTAGAAATAAAAGATTAATTAAAAAGTAAATAAAATTTCAAAGTCAAAAATCCTTATTTCTACCACATCAATCGCCCACTTAAAAATATAGTTAATTAATTTATTTATTTGAGGTGAGGAAAAATATACGGATACGATACGATAAAAATATTACGGATGAATCATGAATATCTTTCATTAAGTAGAGTAATTGAAATATCTGCCTTAGCAATGAAGCTTAATCTCTGAAGGTACCTCTCGATTTCCAGGGCTTTTGTTTGGGAAATAAAAGACAAAACTCAGATTTAAAAATTCACTTCCCTCACATCAGATGAAAACGATAAAAGCTGTCCAAATACGTTTGAGTACTTCCTGTCCATTAACGTAGTGGCGTAAATATTTAGACCACCATTTACTTGATATTCTTTGCAAAATTCTGCCGGAAAAGTTTTATTTTTTCGTTGGTACATTCAAATTTCATGTTACCTTTCTTTCTGCGCAGAGAAGCTATTTCAATGAAGTTATGAATTCTAATAAAATTGAATATTTTAGGATGGTTGGGTAGACATTTTGCGCCATTCGAAAGGCATTTCGAGGTATAAATCCTAACTTTTATAGTTTCCCTCTTTGCGATTATATTGTATTGAATGTAAGTAACTGAGCGTGATACATTCCATCTAAAATAGTTAGTGGAAGTAATAGTCGCTTTTTAACACCTTAATCCTACTTCGCGATAGAAAGGTGGTAAATTTGAAAGCCTTCAATTACGGCTCACATTTTGATATATGTCATTAACAAAGTATACATTATATCGTGGAAAAAATAAAAATTTAACTTTCTAGTGGGAGAAATAGAAATATATCTCAGCTCTCTCACACAATATGTATACATTTACAAATACAAAACTTCACAAATTGAGGGAAATGAAATGTGTTTGACACTATTTTTCTGTAATGTTGATGAAATAATACTCTTGATCTCATACACTCATGATTATTGTGACTTAACGAATGTCGTAGTGAATACAAAAGCAGTTATAGAAAACGATATAAAAAGTATACCTATTGGGCCGAGTATTGCAATAAATACTGTAAATACTGTGTAAATAGTATATGTACATAGTGGATTTAAAGTTCACTTTTAATGCCAAAAAGTGTAACATTTTGTTAGAGTGAAGGTTATAGCTGATCTATATTTATGATAGAGTAAAATAAGGTTCACTATAATCTTCTTTTTAACTGTTAAGAGTTATTATGATACTGGGCTCTGAAATGGACAATAATTAAAGTCCATTTTATGGATACAACATGATACAGAGTCTTAATCTCAAACATTTATATGTAAATTTATGTCAAATGCATACAAAACAGTCTCTAGGAAGTAATGAAAACCGAAAATTTTATAATGTCGCGACAGGAATCTCAATTTTTCGACACGATTCTCTTGCAATATAGGGAATCGGAGAAAAACAATGAATAAACATTATCAAACTAAATCGGTTTTCTGTCATATCTGCGATAAATTATTTATATATTTTTATTCCTCGGCACGATTCTTTGGGTTATTCTCAGTAGCTAAGGAGAAAATGTGTTACTCACGTTCTGCCAATGGAGCCTCTTTCGGATGCGAGAGGAAATATTTCACTTGTCTCGAAACAAGAGTTAGCTGAGGTATTGAATTATAAAAGCGGAAGCTCTTATCCATAAGTCGTTAAGGTCGCAAAGGGACTCAAAAAATTCAATCGAGGATACAATGGCATATTTGTACCGCGCGTCTACATGGCGAAGAACGACAAAGTGGCTGGTCGAAACGCGCCAGGAGATACACGGATGCCGCGAATTTTTTTGGTACACGGCGTCAGAGACTAACATCGGCCGTTAAATGGAGATGGCTCATGAAACAGATTAATCACCACTCGAATACACGACTATCGGTGAGCAAATAACGGTGGCAGATGTCAAACGCACAATTGACGCGATAAAAGGTTCCTCATTCATAAATTAACGTGAAGCATTCACAGAGCGGAGGAGTGGCCCTCTTTGTCATCGAAAAAAAGGACTCCTTGTGGAAGAGAGAAAGAATTTGAGTCGTACGTAGTTCTCCAGGAATTGAAGTCGTTTTCTTCCCCGACTCTTCTTAAGTTGGGAAAAAAACTGTCTCCCGTTCATCCCATTCTTAAGTTAGGGCGGTGAGGAACAGCAATTCAATTTTCCCCGAAGACGAGAGGTGAGGGGAAAAGATTAAAGAGATGGAAACGCAGAAACGGAAAGGAAATGAAATTGGGCAGAGTAACGAAAGTTGGTAATGTACAATGTTTCTGCAGAAGAGCCGTGAAGCTAAAGAAATAGACAAAAAGAATAATTATAGAGTTATAAATACTGTAATGATACATGTGTAATGCCATTTCGATGTTAAAATTAGTATCGATAGAAGATACCAATGATAATGCTTATACTATTTGCAAAACTAAAACTTTTTAATCCCAGGAGACCAGCCCCGTCTTGATTCTTAACAACCTACCAAAATCTGCAGCTGTTAAGCAGGAACGTGCTCACAGTCAAGCGGTTAAATTCATGTTCAATTCAAAAAGGTCTGATCATATCACTCCCTTAATTTAGCGACTAAAATGGCTAAGGCTCGAGACAAACAGAAATAAAAACACAATGGAAGTTAAAAAATATAACTATAGTTCCCATAATTATATCCACAACAGGGGTAGTGGATATAAAACACTGGCTGCCATTTTGGAAAAATTAAACGCGGCAGTTAACTTATATTTAATTCAAAAGTCGTAGNAATTGTAGGTATATTTTATTTGAGTTGTAAGTTGCTTTTTTGTATTAATAAGTTGTATATAAAAAATTCTGAGGTTAGGTGTAAGAGACGCCTATTGGTCTAACCTCGTCAAAAGGGTTAAATAAATGGGCATTAGAGATTTTATAACTCGGTGACAATTAGAAAAATCGAGATTTTTCAAACTTTCGAGATAAATTTAAACTCGGAGACTACGTATATAACAATAATAATTCCAGGAACTTATTTTTGTCATATATACACCTCTAAGTTAGACACCTCAAATCGTTTATTTATAACAACGAAAGTGTGAGTTAGAACTGAATAAATTGAGCATCACGATTTGATCTAAACGACGATCCGAAGGAAATTTTGAGGTAATTGGAATTTTTACAGAGATATGTTACAGTGGTAAAAGGCGATCAGAGGTGAATTGATTTGATACTAACAGATGTACATGTACATAATTTATAATAAGGTTTAAGGGAATAATTTTGCGAAACATTTAAAAATTTAATGTTTCTTATTATTATTTTTATTTACAAAGTTATTATTTACAAAATAAAGCAAAATTTTAAAGACGAATCTTCCGAAATATAGGATTTCAGCAATTATTCATTCACTGATTTAGTGACTGCTTGGTCATTAATTAGCTACTAGCTTTGCCAATAAAATTACTGACGAATTCCTGATTGAGAATAGACTACTAGCATAGTAGTTTAAGAAATTCTAACGGAAATAAAGTAATTCTTAAAGTAATATTACGGAAGGTTTGAATACATTTTAAGCCTCGAATGTTAGAAATGGTAAATTGACCACGTGGAATAGCTTGTTACTGACTCAACTTGCGAAAATCGTTAAATACTTGTATTTACAATTAATATGATGGGTAATTTTGATTCTTTACTTTGGCCATTTGCTTCTTTTAATCTTATCATAATTAATATTTCCTGAGGTTGATGAACATGTAAGTTATTTTGCCCAATGTGTTTTCCTGTATATGAATGAGCGTATAATATGCTACATTGTACGGATCTGAAGTTTTCTCGTCTAATGGATTACATAAAAATACTAAGGGTTCCGATTGATTTGGCACAAACAGCAGGAAATAAAATAGCAAGTAATGGTTGTATGAACCCCTGATGTAAATTTAAAGGAATTTAAATTGGGGAATTCTAATGGAAAGGATCAGCAAAATTAGAAAAGATGAGACTGCAGAAAGAAAAGGAGCAGCTGACGTAGAATGAAAACAATTGAAATTAAATTAATTGAAAGGGGACTGTGGAATGAATGGAAGGGGGAGAGGAATTGATATAAATGAGACGGAAGCGAGGAAAAGGGGGGAAACATGTAGAAATGGTTCGGAGGTCGATTGTCGCTTTTTTCTTAGGAGGAGAGCGGATAAATTCGGCGAATGAAAAGGGACGCATTCGAAGTCGAGCGAAAGAAGTGAGTTGTGTAGGTGAATGAGAAATGGAGCAACTGATGAGCTTTAGGAAATGAAAAGGGGATGCGAAATGCTTCCGAAGAAAATAGGTACGGCAAATTTAAGCCCAAGTCCACGTATGGATTGGTGTCGGATTTGCCAGAATAGTATGCCAGAATTCGGCCGACGTCCATTATTTCGCTCTTTTGGTTTCATCATACCAATTGCAGACCGATTATTACCGATTCCAGAGGGAGATTTGTTTTCGGAGCATAGCCAGGTTGCTTTCCAACTCAGGATTACTACGTCCAATCCATCCTCCAATGAAGCATTTAAATTTTAGAAATGAAAGCTCATTGGTTTTGTACCGCGAACTATTCCTTTTTCAGAGAAACTGATTTAAGATTATCTGTTCTCTCTAAACCTCACATCAGTATGTGATAACCAATGGCTACCGACATTCCATTTGCATGAAGACATTTTTAAATTCTCAGACCAAGTATCAAAATGTATACCTAAGATGAACTTTAACTAACATATAATTTAGGGCCAGACTGTATAACAATTGTATAGAGTTAAAGTAAATATCACGATAAGTATCCATTCTATTCCATCATATAAATAGAGGATAAACTGTTATCTTCACTTTAACTCTATTGAATCACTATAATGCCAGGCCTTAAAGTTAAAGTATTGTATTCATTTATTCAAACTTCTCAAATTCACTCTCGTTATGGTTTCAGTTGTTGGGATTCACACAGTTATTAATATATTATTACATCGCATAAAATGTTCCCTAGGATTGACCTATGTCCGTGAATTTACCTGCAATGGATTCGCTATAAACCGTGTAGAAGTCATTTCTTAAACCATATTATAATTAGATACTGATATTGATAGGAGCCTAGATAGGAGGAAATCAAGCCAAAAAAGGTAAATGGCCTCAAGCAGTTGCATCGTGTGAATTTTTATTGCATACATTCTCTTTATACACATTTACGTGAAGTGTGAAATAGTACAGATTTCTATAATAATTTCTTCTTTCCATAGCACTGCTAGCATAAAAGTTCTTGAAACAAATACTCTTAATGCGTTTAAGCACCACCTTAACCCAAAATTCCTCTCTAAATCCGGCTTTCAATTTTTGCATCCGCAGTGCTAATAAGTATAAAACTCACCGACAATAACCTATTCACGTAGGAAGAATAAACCCATCCTGTGGACCCAATCCTTATAATACCCTAACCAAACTATTTAAGGGTCAACATAGCTGCATTCTGTTTATTATTTTGTTTCAATTTCCCGCAGAAAAATCATACGCTTAATCCTTAGGAATGAGTAAAAAGACCAACGCGCCGGTTAATCTGGTTAATATTATTTGGAAAACAGATGCGGCTGCAAATGAGAACGCCACCGAGCAGCATTCACTAATGATTCCCGTACCTAAGCCATCTTCGGCCGCCGCTCGACAACAGATAAAAGCGCCGCTGACCCATCCCTTTCTCCGGGCAACATTACAAGAGAGTAGAAAACACGGAATGGGCTATTCTAGGGAAATAAATCACACTTTCCCGCCCATAACATTCCCTCCTGTCTAATTCTCCGATGCGGCCTCTCCCATATCCGATAGTCGAGAAAGCCCTCGTCGAATCAAAGGGCAATAAAGTTGAGAGCAGCTACGGTGAGGACGATGAAAATGCTACGCTAAACAGGACAATATCCTGCTCCTTCGAACCCTCCCTTTCCCCGATTTCTCTCTCTTTCATCCATTTCACTACTCTCTTTTTCGCCCATCTGCTTCCCTGTCTACCACTCCAACTGCCATTCCATTTATTTTTAACTTGTGATTTTACCGGCTAGTCTTAGTAATTTACAGTTTCACCTTACCTACCTTTTTCAGAAATTGGGAATATAACACCTTCATAGCGAGATGTCATTCTCCTTTCCCTAGAACTTTATGAAATCGTTTCACAATTTCCACTTCATAAGGAAGGTTTTTTTTTATCTGTACGTAGATTGCGATTACTTTCACGGGGCCGAATTTCTTCTTCGATAACGGTTACTGCCCAAAATGTAAAAAAGGCAGGAATGAAGGCGATTTAGATCCTTTTTTTTGGCTCGTTCAATGAACTTGTTATTTACATCAATTTGTTATTATAAATAATTTTATTGCGTGAATTATACATTGGAGGTGAGTAATTTTAAGTGTAACTAGGATCGAATATTTACTTATAATAAATTAAAAAGCAACCAAATTTTACCAAGTTGCGACATTTGGCTTTGATCTCTCGTTCTCGATGGCAAAAGATAACGGAAGTCAACTGCTACTCAGATCCTTAATCCAGAAATACTGTTTAAACGGATTATAAGGAATGCTGAATTCTATGAACATCTCAATATTTTTTGGCCGATAAATTTCAGGTAATTACTACTTAAATTAAATCACAGGATAATATTAATTGCGTAATTTAAACGCTACACCTTCACGTGAACAGGATAATATGCTCATAATAATAAATATTAATTAAATCTAAACGCGTAATATACCATAATTCTAACGAAATCAACAGTTTATTACGATTTTTTTAATCGATTGATTTTATCTTCGTCAATATTACTTTGAATCGTTTTAAAGTCATTTACGGATTAATTCACTATAAATATAGTAAGGCTGGAAGAGGTAATTAACAGATGATTCAGTCAAAATTAATCGCACGCGGAAATAAAAATGTACTCCTGATTCTATAATTAACCATTTGAATTCCAATTCTCTCATTATCATCCACACCATCACTGAGAATGAATTCCGATGGACGATTGAATGAGGAATGAGTTGATCTAAAAAAACAACAGAGCGTAATGATAGTAGTTAAGGTTCAAAAATTACAGGAGAATAATTCCCAACAAACCAATTCCTCCCGTTCACACATTTTTATTTACCATCGATCGACATAACTTTCCAATCAGGAAACCCTCTATGCCTTGTCTTTTTACAACCGTTCCTCACGTCTCCCTGACCTTTTTCTCTTGTACATCCGTTTCTAATCTCCGGTAATCTTCCCCCAGTTCGCCGTCCTGCTGGGCGGCCGGTACCCCTGCAACCTTCCAATTCCCGAGAGCTCTGCCCAAAATAAAGTAGTAACGACTCTGCAGGGTTGAAATTTAACTTCTAGGTTGGCGAACATATCAATCGATCGGAATCAAATCTCTGAGGACCTTTAGCATTTAGGACGGGGTGAGGGGAGGAAAGGGTATGGGTAGGGGTGCAAAGGTATGGGGGAAGAGTCAATTAACCGTGATGAAGCAGGAGGAAGTAGGACAATCTGAAGGGAAAGCACATTCCTCCTCTTCTAAAGGGGTAGTGAATGTATTCACGAGTTGGGGTGGATGCAAAATGACAGTGCGATTGGATTCGATCCTATCGACAAAATGACGAGAAATTTGTTATTACGGAAAACTGAAGAGGAAGAAAAACTCATCGGTTTGATGACGAAGAGGAAAATGAACAGGGAAAGGCATCTGTCGAGAATAAAATATGGGGCATGAATGAACGAGCCTCAAATAGTTCTGCTTAAAAGAAGTTATAGGACGAGTTCGAGAAAAATTATGGACCACTTTTAATTACAACTCCTGGTTTGAAGAAAGGATCCGTGAGTGATACTACTTGCGTATAGTGAAGGTGTATGTAAGTAGGGTAAGTGATTCGAGAATTAGAGAAGCTACAACGAAAGGAGAAACGTTTGGTAAAGAT